>LAZJ01000031.1:0-196526 GCA_006503525.1 Cryphonectria nitschkei
CCCCACATAAATATTCTTTTGTAAAAGTATTTATGTTTACTTATGTATAATTTGCCAACCTGGGATGGAAGGGGGGGGGAAAGGGGTGGGGGATGGGGGGGGGACGCAGTGGAGGGGGGGGGGTGTGGAGAAGGGGGCAACGCTTAGGTCCAGGGCCAGGGGGTGAAGGGGGGCCGGTCCCACGGTAGCGGTACATTCAGGGCAGCAGCAGCACAGAGCAAGCAATCGTGGGAATGGCAGTAGTAGGAACCGTACTAGTAGGGGAGGGGGGAGGGGGGGAAGGGAAGCAGTAAGCAAGGACCGCTGAAACGGGCAAGTCGACGGGGGACAGGGGCCTAGAGGCTCAGAGACGCACAGGGCAAAGAAGGGCCTGTGGGAGCCCTGTTGCTTTTCCCTCGCGTACTACAGCACAGTTCCGCATGTGTCATAGTGGTACCATAGTAAAGTGCCAGGCAGGTGGGGAAGGCAAAGGAGCTCAATTAACCCAGAAACCTCTGCTCTCAAGTACCGGTACATGCATCCTCAGTAAGAAGTATCTAGTCCCTGACCCCTCCTGCGATGGTCCAACGTCCATGAGTGCAAGCCTCCTGGTCCCACCTCATCCACGCTAAAATCTCTTCCCTCTGCTTTCTTTGATCTGCACAATACCTTCCTTTGGTCCTCCCGGCTCTCCTCCCGTTCTCATTCGGCGTCACTTTCTTTACTACGGCACACCTCGAGGCCATTCCTTATCCGGATATTCTGCTGACGGAGGGGGGTTTGCTACTTGCTTTTGCTTAGATTGAGACTCGAGTTTGGTCTCGGTCTCGTTGGATACCGAGCACAGCTTTATCGCCCACATCGATTTTTTTGGTTTGTGGTGTGGTGTCCCGCGTTCCTTGCCTGCTTATCTTACCGTCTACCGTTCCCCTCTCTTTCCGCCTCTCTCTTCCCTTTTCTCCTCGAAATGCTTTACGGTACCAATCAATCCATGAGACGGGAACAGTTGTTACGACCCGGTTGTAGAATTCAAGTATTTTCCGGGTCGAGGGTGCTGCCGCTGTCGCCACGTCCCGTCAGGTCTCAGTCGAAACGCTCTAGAAGCGTTGATCATGGCAAGACTCCGTGGGAACGTCGGCGGATCGACAGGGGCATCCTTGAGTGACAGGCAGCAGGACCGTGCCCCAGGGCCCCTGACAGATTCCGTGAACGTTTTACAGAACACCGTCCAGAGGCTGCTCTCCCGCTTTGGCCTGACAGCTTGGGTTACGCCTTTATGAACTGGAGCCACCTGTGCATCCGACACCAAAAAGAAAAGAAAAAGCAGTTATACCGACTTTCTTGTTCGGAAAGACTAATAACAGGTGACGATCGAAGACGGTCGATGGTTTTCTCCTCTATCTCCTTTTACGGCAGGTCCTGTTCCGCTGCTCGATCCCTGACGGGCTTTGGGGCTTGGCATAATGAAACTGGTGGGTTTGAGGAATCATGCTGAGCTCAATGGGAGAGGAGAAGGGACGATGGTGGTCAGCAACAACATCTCGATACTTTGCAGCTATAGCATGACACACCTTCTCTGCCTGCTGCTGGCTCTGGAGCTTCGCAGCTTGCCATATTGTCCCTGCAGTCTGACAGCACAGGTTAGTGAGACAGCATCAGACGGAGAGCTTGTGAGCTCCAGCGCCTTTTGCCTCGGTGCATGCGTCATGGAACCCTGCGACCGAATTGAGCCTGCAGCCTGCAGCCAGTCGTCAGGCGGTCAACAGTTCTCGGTAGATCGATCCAATGCGTCGCAGATGGCATCTGTCCCCTCTCTCTCCCTCTCCCCCGCATGGCTCACATCACGACATCCTCGCAGGGTTTCCAGCTTCAGCCTCATCGCCCGACCACACTGCTGAAGGGGAACAAAGGAGAAGTGACAGAGAGGAGGCTTGAGGTTGAGCTGCCTGCCCTATCTCCACGTCAGTGATGCATCTGACCCCGGCTGCAGCCTCCCTGTCGGTCTGCATCTCGACCTGCATGTGGTGTGCCCTGCCAGCCCTAACTACTACTCGGTACTGGATGTTCCAAATTTGGAGCTGTGAATGCGCCCCAAGATCTCATCACTCCTTGTCGGCTCGACGATCTGAGCCTGGACGCCGGAGCCGCTCAGAAAGGGACGAACGCTAGGCTGAGTTCTTGCGCATACAGGTTGAGCCACCTTTGTGGCTTATCGAACCGACCCTGCAGTGCATTTCCGCGCGTCTGCTGCTGAAGAGCTCGAGGCCATGAGAGGGGAGAGGGTGGTTACGGCATAGGTCCACAATTCTGCGACATGGCGTATACAAGAATAATGGGCATAATCACACCAGCCTCTGTTCAGTCAGTTCAAACGACGATACTCATCCCAGAAATGTCGACCTTCCTCGGGGGTCTTCTTAGCCGAGTTGTCGTGTCGGTTTAGACTCGTGTGTCCCAGAACGTCCATCCAGCAACATACCGTGACCTTCGAGCCACTGTTGATTGAGGGCACTGCGTCAATTGGACTCCATGGTTGGAAAACCGATTGACCAATGACAATTTCCTGATGTGTACGTACTATGTACCGATGCCACAGCAGCAACTATCACAGACATACTAGGTACAGGTTACACTCATTGAACATACAAGACTCTCGAGCAAATATCCTCCAGGGCCTATCAAGTCTTGCATCACGCAAGATACGGGGCCTTGTGCCATGAACTCGAATTCCAGTTGCCAGAGTCCCACCACGGTGGTTCTCTCGATGTGCTTGCGTGGGCACCCGCACCTGCAGAGGAGGCTGCAGCACAGCGGGGCAGATCGCTGAGCGCCCCGGCGGCTATCTATTAATAGCTATTCTTAGCTTCAATTGAGTCGAACGTCAACCGTTCTTCGCTTTCGAGCTTCGCATTCGATCACCCCACTGGCCCCGTCCTCCATGTCAATCCTGGCTCATGGCTTGAGCAAACAAGGAAATTCTGTCCGGTACTATGCGTACTAGATCCAGAGAAGATGTCCATTGCGCCGCAGAGGAGTCTGGGGTGTCAAGGCATTCACCCATGCCGTTGATCTTGTGTGTCTTGCATGAGCACGGAGCACCCTGTGTACGCGGATTTCATGTTGGATCTGTCAAGGGGTTTTCTTTGTCCCTCGAGGTCTCTCCCCCTCTGCCTTGACTGAATCAAGTGCTTCCTTGTCATCACACCCCACTGCTATCGACTTTGATCCCGCGAGACCTGTGCCGCGGCCCCATCATAAGCTCGCGGTCTCCGTGTCACACACACACACACACACATACACACACAGAGAGAAAAGAGATGAAGCTGACGACCGTGGGAAGATAGAGAGAGGGCACGTGAGAGAGGAGGTGGCTGGGCGGTGAATACACCTTTTACCAGCCGAGGCCAAATCTCCAGAGGCTACCGATCCGGCTGCAGAGAAAGGATCGATAGTCGACTGAGTGAATTGGAAGGATTGGTTGATTACGATAACATGGGGTCCTCATTCTGGTCCCACGTAAGCCGTTGAATCGTGCAGACCCCCCCCAGACACTTTGACAGTCGGTGCCTGTGGATGGCAGAAAGAACTATCGATATGGCAAACTATATTCCATACACGCGAGCTCACGCCGCAAAACAAGGCTTTTGCCCCGCTGTTTGTTCTCTCGTGACCGTCTAGCATTACTAGTCAATCGTACGAAATGGACGACCAGCGCCACGGCCGGAGAGATGCTCGGTGCTCGCCGTCGACTGGGGCGATGGGTCCAGATCGAGCACACACGCGGAGGATTGCAAAGTCAGAGACGCGCTTGTGGTGCACCTCGGCCCTTTTCCCCTCTCGCCTGCAGACCACCCTTTTTGGGTTCTTCGGTGTCCACGACGAGCCCAGGATTCGCGCGCCTCACACCGTGGTGTGTGAATGTGTGTGTGAAGCGGCAATCCGCGAAGCCGCATCCTTTGTTGCGAAAGGGCACATGCGATGATCCTCAAGTCCAATCAACGGAGGGTTGATGCGCTGCGAGATGAGTAAAACCTATCTCTTGCGCTGAGGAGCCGTGTTTCGAATCGAACGGGATCCGCGCGGCTGTGCTTCCAACGGCGAGCGGCCCAGCTTCCTGGCCATCTTGTCATGGAATCTTGCGCCCCCTCACCTGCTAACAAGGAAGGAAGGAAGCTCTTTCCAAGCGTTGGCGACGGAACCGTAAGGGCCCGTCTCACCTCAGGCTCTGCTAGCCAGGCACAGGAATATCACTCGACAGAGCCCGCCCCGCCCTGTGCACTTCTGGCAGCGGCCGCCAAGAGGAACCTTCGTGTACGACCAGGAAGGTAATGGGGTAGATTGCTTGCAATAAACGTCTAGTCTCCTGATCATGACGCCCTTCGTCACGAGTAGACCATTTTGGGTGATTTGCTGAGTGATATGGTGGCCAAAGCAGCCTAGGAGAAGCCTACTAGCTGAGCTTTGGGATTCAAAAGGTATAGTGCACCATCATTTTCACCTTTTGGTCTCATCATCCTCATCTCATCGTCATCGCCATCAAGCCACTCATCCAGCATCAGTGACACGCGCGATCATCACTCACATCCCCAATCCCTCTCACCATCGATCCAACCGACTGAACCACTTCCCTCCTTCTCGGCCCAATCTTGAACCTCGTAGGATTCGATCCGTAAGCTTGACTCTCTTTCGCTAATATTTCATACACACACACACACACACACACACAACCCATCCATAGTCCCTCCCTCCACCCGCTTCACCCATCCCATCCCATTCACAAACTCACACCCCCCCCCTCTAGACCTTTCTTGTTCTTCTTTATTCATCCCATTCTTCTTCTCACCCTCCATCCGCGCCAGCCAGCGCTTCACCTCACAAATCATGCGCCTCAGCCACCCACACCCAACCGACACAAACATCCCGCCCCCCCATCCCTCCAAGTTTCGACTGATCGCCCAGCCCCAGCGATTTTTCCTTGCTTCCTCCTTGAGGCACACACATGCAAAACATAATAGAACCATATTTG
Organism: Cryphonectria nitschkei; assembly: GCA_006503525.1. Classification (NCBI taxonomy): domain Eukaryota; kingdom Fungi; phylum Ascomycota; class Sordariomycetes; order Diaporthales; family Cryphonectriaceae; genus Cryphonectria; species Cryphonectria nitschkei. The sequence goes on from LAZJ01000031.1 coordinate 5,006, forward strand.
GAAATGTCACACCACCCCACCCTCTTTTTCACCTTCTTCCTTGTTATACATAGTAAATTTGACGCCGCTAAGCGCTCATAGACGCGGAGAATCCTGCTTGATTGTACCGTGCATAGTCCTATCTGACCTAAACTGCATGGGGATTTTTCTTTTTCTAAAGACAGTGGCAAACGAGGTTGCAGCGGGAGAGAGAGGGGGATCCACACACTCTGCACGGGGCAGATCGAACTGGGTCTTTGGGGGCTGGGCCTGGGGAAGTACCAGAGTAGTAGAGCAACGTTCTCGTCTTCAACATGCCAGTTAGTGAAAATGAAAATGTAACGCAGTTCAACCGTCACCACAGTCGCAAGTTTTACGAGTTAGAAGGCAGCGGTGACATCAGAAACAACCACGACGAAAAGATGATCGATCGGCCGTTGCCTGGCTTTTGTAGCGGTACTTGGCTTTACTCATTATTTCCCAGGCTGGGCCAACCTTGAGAGTGTATGTTCTGTATGATCTGCCTGTCACCTTCAACGTCACCACCCGGTATCCCACACGAAGGCGTGTGAGCATTAGGTCTGCAAAAACAGGCCTGCCCTCCTCTTCTGCCTGTCACAAGAGACATAACCCTCTCCTTCACACCACCAACCAAGTCCCTCGTAAAGTTCGCCACCAACGGCAATTCAGTCAGTCTTCTTTGTCAATCTCTTGCCCGGTATGTCACCGAGACGGTCCACTTCCCTTTTTCCCTTCCATAGACGCCCCAAAAGACTAGCACCGGCCCACGTTCTTTGCTTACCCTTAAAAAAAAAGAAAGAAGGAACATTCAACAATTTCCCCCTGGCTCATCCTTCTTCTCCTTGCCTCTGGGGTTGGTATTTTGACTTGCAACGCTTCATCCACACATTAAACTTCAAAACACTGGCGGCAGCTGCCTACCCGCAACCAACGAACCATCCGCGAGTTTTCCTTCACCATGTAGATCGATATGTCTCTCATGATCTGTGTTTTTGGGTACCACACAATCCACTCCCCCGCCTGCAATTGAAACAGACCAGGTCGATAGCTGGATCAGCCGCACTCTTGACGACCCGGGTTGTCAAACCGTCCCTCCCCTTCCTTCCCCGATGAATGAATTTTCATAGCGATATGCATGTTGGCAGAGACAATGCCTAGGCTCCTAGTACAGCCGTCTTCAGTTGGTAGATAGTCCTGGTCTGGGAAGTCTCAAAGCTTGGCGGGTGTACCATAAGCAGAACTTGCCCAAGCAGGAGACAAAAAAAAAAAAGACCAAGAAACCGCCCAGTCAAAAGGTTCTGGGTAGGCATGATCAAGCGGCGCATGATCCCATAAATCAAGACTCGCCGTAGGTGCCAGTAGTGTCCTCACCGACCGGCTTGCTGCCCATGGATCCGTTGAGCACTGGGCACAACCTATAAGTTGGAAAGTCAGTGTAATGCACAACCCTAAACCCCACAATTCAAGACAGGCAGAGATAGAAGAGAACCAATGGAATGTGATAAAACACACTTTTTGTTGGTCTTGATGTGGCCGACCATGCCGCAGTTCGCACACTTCCGAGTAGTACCACCTTTCTCGATAGAAGGCTCCGCGCCGCCGGGGGACATGGCCACATCCCCGCCCGGGGTTGGCATGGGGAGACGACCGCCTCCCTTTTGTTTCTCGCGCTGCTGTCGGCGTTCGCGGTTCTTCTTCAGGCGCTCCTCTTCTTTGGATATCCTGTGTGTTGTGTCATTTTTAGTCTTGGTTGCAATCAAGGCCAAGGGGACAAGGAGCAGCTTGGCTATTGGGGGGTGCGAGAAAGACATCATGATGCACGAGATTGGAGGTACTCACTTCAAAAGAACGATCCTGTCGTGCTCTTCGTCACCAGTAAAACCGGCAAAGATACTGGGTATGCGGGTTAGAACGGCGAGCCACCAGGGAGCACTTTCCATGCCACATATGTGATCAAGGAGGGAGACTTACTCGACTTCCGCCTCCTGGATGGCATTCCTTCTTGCCGTGTATTCCTTGATAATTCCAGGGTCCTCAATGATCTCCTCAACATCCTTCTCCGTGCCATCTGGTTCTCGTATAGTTCTCACGATTTTCAACCGCCGCCGCATTGCGGCACGTGCGGCGCTGGTAGCGCTCCGACTGATCTGGCTCACACCCTCATCGAACCGCGGAGTCGCGCCCACCCCGTTGACGTGCGCCTGGAAGGAACCGTTGGCCGCGTTGGCATACAGCCGTTCATCCTCATCCTCCTGTGGGGCGACGTCGGCGTCGTCGTGGGTCTGGGCGTCGCTGAGGGTCCTCTGCTGTTTGTTCCAGATGTCTGCGATGACCTCTGCGTACGCGTCATTCTGCTTCTTGACATTGTACGAGTGCCCGCCGTTCGCCTTCTTCTCGCGCTCCAGAGCGTCTGCCGATGTGGACTGAGGGCCCTGCTCGTGATACACGTTGAGGAAACCACCCTTCATAGAGGTCTTGATGAAGCTGAAGCCCAGGCCCCGGCCTGTCGGATCACCCTCACCGCGTAGCTTGAGCATAGCCTTGCCACTCGTAGCGTCGAGGAAGGCCTTGGTCGTCTTCCACGGCGAGAGTTGCACTGCTATGTTCTCCGTTGCCCCAGTTCCGTCGTCGTCATCCTTGTCGAGATCGGCTTGGTCGATAGCAAAGCCGGCCTTTTCAACCTCGTATGCTCCGACCTGCATCGCATCCATAAGGCAGACGTCCTCGGGCTGGACCATCGAATTGATAGAGTCGGGATCCATGAGCTTCTCGCCCTCCCGCAGGCTCCAAGTCCTTGCGTCCTTGTCGTACTGTAGAAATTCTCTGAGCTTCTGCCGGTTCTGGGCAATGTTGGACTCTGCGATGTGGGTGGTGATGTCTTCGAGAGACAGAAAACCGTGTTTTGTGATAAACCGGTATGCTAGCATCTTCATCCGGTTCTTGCTGGTATTTGTGACCTTTCTGGAATGCGGCCCGGGGACTTCCACAGACGGGAAGTTTTGGCCAACAACATAAATGTGATCAATGCTGCGCATGTAGTACTTGCTCTCATTGTCGTCGGTTATACGACCAATGATGAAGTCAGTCTTCCGCGGCTCGTGTTTGAATATGGGCGCGCGGTACATGTGGTTCCAAAGGGTAGGCACCGTCTGGCCCTTGGGAACGTCACCAAAGTTCGCAAAGGGAGACCTGTCTTCTGGTAAGAGGATTTTGGTCTCGCCGAGGGCGAGCTTGTCGGTGGGCTTGTCTTCAGGGTCGTGATTGACGCGGAAGTAGTTGACAATCTTACTACCCATTCCAAAGTTGGACAAGACTGTAGGGATCTCTTCGCAGTATTCGAAGAGGACGGCCGTCGAGTTATCGTTGAGACTGAGATCCCGGGAAGCCTTGTACACATCGCTCACCCTAGAGGACTTGAAGTCCTTCCGCCTGTGATGCCTGGGTTTGGCCCAGTTCAGCTTGGCACCCACTTGGCGGCGAACGCGAAGGCTCGGGCGATGGTAGTTGAAAGGGGTTGGGTCTGAGAGCTTGACCATGTAGTAAGGGTAGAGAAGCTTGCGAGCAGGAACGCTGTGCTCGACCTGCACTCCGCCCAAGGTCGCCCTGACTTTGTCTCTGACGTTCTCCTTGAGGGCCTCATACGCATCGTCATTTGATATGTCGAAGCGTTGTGTGATGTCTGATGCCACCTTGCCATCGGCCATGCGAACCATCTTCGAGCTTGGCCTGGGCCGTTTGGCGGGTCGCTCGGCCTCATTGTCGTCAATGAGCAGGTACGGGTCATTCAGATCGAGCCGGACACGCTTGGCACTCCTCGCTGTCGCCTCCTCGAAGTCGTCGAATGATGGTGCGGCAAACCATGAGATTTCTGGCAGACCCTTGGCGTGCGAGATCTTGCGGCGCTTAGGCTTGGGAGGCGCAAGACCCATATCGAGGTACCACTGGTGATCTTCCTCATCCTCTGCTGCCGGGGATGCCTGGTGGAACTTGGGCGTCCCAGGATCGATAATATCGTCCCAGTCTTCACACACAGTCTCGATGTCCCTGAGGGTGAAGCCGCCAATGAGTTCCTGGTCCGAGTCCGGGTCGTCTCTACCAAAGATCTCAAGCTCATCCTCGTTGATAGGCTCGGGCTTCAGCAGAGAGACCAGGCCCTCCTTCTCTGCAGCCTGTATCTTCTCGGCAGTGGTGGCAGAGGCGGGTCCTGGCTTCATGAACGACTTCTCCTGACCGATGTCGACCTCGAGACTGAGCTTTGTGGGGATGAGAGGTTTCGGATTTCTCGTAGGCTTCTTATCGACCCAGTTGGCCTTCCTGGGCGGGAACAGCTCGTTGAAGTTGAGGATCTTGCCCCTCTCGAACTCGGGATAGGTCTGCTTGAGCAGCTCGAGGACGTTCTCCGGAGCGGAAGGAATATTGGGGTCCTGGTTTGCCATAGGATAACTCGGCTCGGGGTCGAAGTTTAGGCGCCGCAGGTCAGCCAGGTCATCGCCTCCTCCCATCTCAATGTCCTGTTGATCGACGTCGGCGATGGCAGCGCCGGGCGACATGGCCGGCTCGCCGTGCAGAGGCGACGACTCGCGCTCGCCAAAGAGGTCATCGTCAATATCATTGCTGGTACCGCCATCGCTGGTCAGGGCCGGGGGTTGCTCGGAGGTGCCGTTGGCCGCCCCCTCTTCCTCTTCCTCGGGCAGCTCATCGTCGCTGAAGTCCTCGAAGTCCTCTGCATCGTCGGCCTTCCCGGACTGGTCTATCGGGCCCTCGAGATTGATCTCGGGTGCGTGGGTAGGGTCGGCGAATAGTCCCTGAATCGCATCATCGTCCTGCTGCTGCTGGGTCGCCCAGTCCATCTCCTCATCGCCGGCGGGCGGCGAGCCTTCGCCGCGGGGGGTATCGTCGTCAGTCGCCATCGATTGTTTTGCCGGTGCGGTAACGTGGATGAGGGTGAGCTGAAGGCTGCCGCAGCTGTCGCGCTCGTCTCTCCTCCCTCCACTTCTCTCGCTCTGTGTGTCTCTGTCGACCTCTTCTCTTGATTTCTCTTGCTCTCTTCCTTCCCTTCGCCTTCCTCGCGGCGTCGCGCCAGTCGTAGTCGGGTCAGGTCAGTTCATGACAGTCGGGTTGGCGTCGCGCGTAGGTCGACAGCTCTGTATCGTTTCTCTCCCTCTCTTTCATCCGCGTACTAGATATTGCCTTGCGAAACTGCTTGTGAAACTGAATGCTGGCTCGAAAAGGAGGGCCGAGGATGTTGGCGGAGGAGAGGTTGTTGGGGGTTTTGCAGAGCGTCCCTAGGCTGGCAACCGGTGGTGCATGCCCCGTACTTGGATACACAGGCCATGGGCGTTGGGCTAGAGGAGCGCGAAGGTCACTTCGCGCTAGAGCCTAGGGGCGGGGAGCCAGGGCCGGTACGTACCCGACCACAAGTGACAGTGGCCAGCGACAAGTGGGGCAACCTGTCTTGGTGGGGGGAAGGCCAGCTTTTCACCCGCCAGCAATTGAAACTACCGTAGCACATCAAGAAGCAGTGATTCAATCTCACTGTGCTCCAAGTTGGACTTTGTAAGACTCGATTCGTAATCATATCAGCAAGTGACTTGATGTGATGGTTCGTGGTGACTACGAGTTATTTTCAGGGGCGAAAGCACATGTGAAAGCTACGCATGCATGGCAAATGGGAAATTCTCTCAATAATAGAAACTGTTTGGAATCTATACACAAGTCATAATTAAGAGTGTGTGTATATCTTTGGTTCCCTCATGCTCATTGGGATTGGCTGAAGTATATAAAGTGGTGAGGGTCTCTGGCACTTTAGTGGTCTGCTGGGCACTTTTCTCTCAGCACTTTTACAGTCACCAGACCAAAAGTTCTTATGTACTTGTTAAGTCAGGCTTTCTGCCTTGTTACACTAGGTTCGGAGTTTCCATGCCCCTATTTTGGTTAAATTGATGAACTGTTGATTTCATCTTTGATCGCCAGTTTGAGTTTTGTAACGATTCCGCCAAGCCCAGTTTCCTGTCTTCATGATCCTAATGAACTAACCTCCCAGGCTGGACCCCTCACCTGATTTTCAGGACTGGACAATAAGCGAAAATGACTATGACATAACATGTTCCTCCTTTCTTTTCCCATGGTGATGATGTTTACGAGACAGTGCAGTACATAAAAACGGACTTGTCAATGTCCGAGTGTCAAGAGTCGTCGTGTTGGCGCGCCCTTAGCGTTTCCAGTGGGGACTTGCCCTGATGACAGCGTCCGATGTCGTCCTGGAACAGGCAATTTATAGGGAGATAACTGAGCAAATAGAATTACAATGATGCAGACAGGATGCCGCAGATTGGTATCTTGGAAATTTAACAGCAACATCGTTCCAACAAACGAGGTGCGTTCAGCCGATAGAATAGCCTCTCCCGCAACATTCTCATACTAATAACTCAGGCATCTTAGAGAGATCACTTGCTGTTGTTAGCCTTCCTCGGTAGCAGGCAACAAGACTCAGCACAAGAGCGTTCCAGTACAGACGAGATGTCTTCCGCAACAGCATCACCAGCAGCCACGCGCAAGGAGAGCTTGGTGGGCAAGACTCTTCACGATGTGCCGACACCCAGCATCGTGCTGGACCTGGCCAAGCTCGAGGTCAATTGCCAGCAGATGATGGATGCCGCTGCGAAGAATGGCATTGGATGGCGAGCTCACATCAAGACGCACAAGGTCAGGCCTCCAACAAACCTTCGTGTGACCTCTCTTGAGAGAGAGAGAAATTCACTCGGAACAGTGACTGACAGATGGTTCTCTCGCTCAGACTGTTGAGCTCACGAGGCTTCAGGTCGGCGAGGACGCCAGCTCGCCAGCCAACATCATCGTGTCCACGATCCTCGAGGCAGAGAAGATCACGCCTCTGCTACAAGAGTTCCAGAGCAAAGGCCGCAAGGTCAACGTGAGTGAAACTGCCCCATGCCTCTAATTCTCGATGAGAGACTTTTAGACTGATAACCCCTGAAAAAAACCCAAGGTCTTGTATTCTTTCCCCATCTACCCATCCATCATGTCCCGCATGGCCAAAATCTCCACCACCCTCGGCCCAGACACCGTCTCCCTCATGCTGGACCACCCAGACCAAGTCGCTCTCCTGGCCCCACTCACTTCCCAGGCCGGCGGCAACAAGCCCCAGATCTTCCTCAAGATCGACGTCGAGTCCCGCCGTGCCGGCGTCGTCCGCGGCTCCCCGACCTACCAAGCCCTGCTCCGCGCCGTTCTCGATGCTGAGCAAGCCGGCCACTGCGCTCTGCACGGCCTGTACGCTCACGCCGGTCATTCTTACTACACCCGTGCCGACTGGGATGCCCTCGCCTACCTGACCGTCGAGTTCGGCACCTTGCGGGACGTCGCAGCCGACGTGCGCGCCCTGAGCCCCGGACACGCCCTCGTTCTCTCTGTGGGCGCCACGCCAACAGCCACAGCGCTACAGCATCCTGACATCGAAACGACGGCGGCGGCGGCAGCAGCAGGCTCCACAGCAAAAGATCCAACAGCGCAGCAGGTAGCGAGCCTTTCGACACTCCTCCAGCAGTTGAAGGGAGAAGAAGGAGAAGGCGCCGCCGGCCTCTCGCTCGAGGTCCACGCCGGCGTGTACCCCACCCTCGACCTCCAACAGCTCGCGACCCACGCCCGCGACAGCACGCTGCTGCGCAGCTCCTCCATCGGCGTCAGCGTGCTGGCGGAGGTGGCCTCGCTGTACGCCGGCCGCGGCGAGGGCGGGACGGGCGAGGCGCTGATCAACGCCGGGTCTCTTGCGCTGGGCCGCGAGCCGTGCAAGGAGGACGGGGAGGGCCACTATAGCGGCTGGGGCCTGGTGATGCCGTGGGGGGATGCGGCGCTGGCAGGGCTGGACCCGGCGCCGGCGGCGTTCCCGGCTGTGCATGGCGGGTGGCAGGTGGGCAGGATCAGCCAGGAGCATGGGATGCTGGTGTGGAAGGGGGACAAGAAGGCCGAGGTGCCGTTGCGGTTTGGGCAGAGGGTGAGGGTCTGGCCGAATCATTCTTGTATTGCTGGGGCGGGATATGATCATTACCTTGTGGTAGACAGCCGCAGGGCAGGGAAGGAGGATGAGGTTGTGGATGTGTGGGAGAGGTGGAATGGTTGGTAGATAGATCACGCCAGGCAAAGGGAAAGGAAGGGTCTGTCACTTGCCACTCGCTGCTCCATCATTTGGAGTACTGGACAATCAACTTGGTATTGTGTTGTAGTTTACAAATGCAGCCATCGCCGAGCCGCCCGAACCGCCCGCTCCTGCGTGTGCGTGTTTGTGTCGTCAGTCGACGGCCCGTCTCTACCAACTCCAGACGCCTTTTTCCCTCCCGATTTTTGGCAGCGTGAACCCCCCCCCCCGCCCTATACTCTTCCAACAATCTTATGTTCTCTCAACACACAAAGTGGTCATGTATCGAAAGCTGCGACTCTTCCTCGGCAAGCCTTGTCTGGGAACCCTCTTCGACCGTCTATTAAGCCACGTCCAGCCCCCATCGCCCATCTCAAAGGCCACTTCGCAATACGGCATTATCGGCACCCTGTAGTATTGCCAGGAAGGTGAGATCAGTCCCCTACTTGCACCTCTTCTCCACAATACCAGCACCGTTCTCCTCGTACTCCTTCCGCGAGATCCACATCTGGTGGAAGCTGCCCAGGCTGCCAAGGATACTGCCGCCGACCCAGGAACCAAAGCGGCGCTCGCTGGTGAGACCTGCGGCATGGATTCTGATCTTGGCACCACTGTACATTGTGGTCAGCTCGTTGTTCAGCCGGTCGTTGAACCCATTCAGCAGGCTCGTTGCGCCGGTGACGACGATATTGCCCAGCAGGTGGCCACGCAGGTCCACATCGACCTGGTTCAGGCACTGTGTGATCAAGCCGGGGATTGTCTGGTTCTTAGTCAAACGCCACTCCTCAGGCACCGTCGTGTAGGCCAGCGCCTCGTCCCACATGCCCTCGGACGCCTTGTATCGCTGCTCGCGCCACATCTGGTTGTAGCCGTCGGGCATCTCGAAGACGCGGCCCGGCTGTGACTTGATGTAGTCCTCGTTGCCTGGGCTGGCGTATCGGCCCGGGCCCTTCCACACTTCTATGACCGACTCCTTGAACTCGGTCATCAACTGCTCCTCCTCGTACAGCCGGAATGAATCGTGGATGGCAAAGGGGAACTTCTTGAGGCGCGCGTTGGCTGGCTGGCCTGCGTCGACGGGGGTCTTGTTCTCGATCATATAGGTGGGAACAGTCTCGATCTTGGGCTCGTTGGTCTCCCACATGGCGCGGATCTGATGTGACAGCCACAAGCCGCCGACGGGGCTCTGGACCGCTGACTTCTTCAGTGTCATGCCATCGTGCACAGCCGTCACCGACGTGTTGGAGCCGCCAACCTCCACCACCAGCGCGGTCGCCTTGCCCGCAGCAAAGGCGGCCAGCACAGGTGTCCTGCTCAGCCAGAAGGCAGGCGTGCCCCAGTTCTCAAAGACGACCTCAATGGCCTTCTCGCGCTTCTTGGAGGGGTTTGTCGCAGGCTCTGTCAGCAGCACCGGGTTCTCGTACAGCGCCTTCTCCTCTAGTTCTTGTGCTTCCGCATCCTCCATGTTTACATCGCCCTCGCCATCCTTTGGTCCTGCCGGGTCGTTGAGGCCGTTTTTCGCGGGAGGGGTCTCGCTTGGGGGGTTCAAGCGCTTGACAAGCATGTTCTCCCACAGGCTGGCAGCAACATCCCAGTCCTCTACCTCTGACTTGGTGTTCATGTAGTTGCGCAACTCGAGATCCTCACGGGGCCGTATGACCTCGTCGCCGAATAGATTGCGGTCACCAATGTGGCTGTAGAAGGAGGGCAGGACGCATTTGGGGACATCCTCGCCCGCGAAGCCAGCGCGTGTGCTGCAGTACCCTGGGTCGAGAACGAGCGCAGAGACCTCATCTTGGAAGGAGAAGAGAAAAGATTAGTAGGCTGGGCCAAAATCAGTAATAATGCGGCTGCACAGGAATCTGAACTCACCACCACCGTATACATCAGCTGGCTGTTGCGCCGATGAGAGTGGTTGTTGGGCAGCCATTGCGCCTAAGTCGTTTGTGTATTGTGTTGACTAATTGAGTAGATAACAATGAACTGCTTGATGGGAGGATGATGCTGGTTAGATAGCTGCGGTGTGGAGGAGCCCAAACCGCGTCCAGTCGCGTCGTGGAAGACTGAAGCTCTTTCTGCTAGAGGCTCACAAGCTTACGGCTTGCCGGTGGATGCCGCTACCAAGAAGAAAAATGGATGACTAAGTTTTCTGATCCACCCTAACCCTGACATCCCGAGAAAGACGAGACGTGAACAAAATGTACCAGGATAGAACTGCGCTCCTGGTTGCCCCGCGCAACCAGTCGGACATTTGACATTTCTATACAAAGTAAGTAAGCTTTGCGGTGTTGCGACTTGCGCGGCGTAGTCTCTCCCAATTCCCTTTTTCAACACAATATCTGCATACTCTCTGCGACAATTCTTTCTGGTCATACGCCTAATTTTCTCTTTTTGGCGTAAGGAACTGCACTTGCGCGATGATTTAGACGTGTATATTCCATTGTATATATTGGACTTTCTGCCCAACTCGCATCTTTTTGGGCAGACGCTCATGCTATGATTTTGACGACGGCTCCAGGCCACCAAGGACATTTTAATCAGAAGATGACCAACCTCCAAGGCTGCCCCGGCGATGCAGCCAAAGCAAAGTCAGGAGACAGGGTAAGCACGAGGCGAGGATCGACCCTGCGGAGCATACTGACAACAAAGTGCAGATCATCAAAAGAACCCTTTCACGCATTCCACGCAGATCGAGTCGAATTAATCTCCCCAGAACCACGTCTCCAGAGCGAAAAAGCAAGCCCATGACCATTCTTGTCACAACTTCGTTCAAAAAGTCGCAGCCAAACCATATGCCTCCTCCCTTGAGACCACAACCCATCTACAAACATTTCCATTTGGGCATGTTCGAGATCGGCCGGCCGCTGGGCAAGGGCAAATTTGGACGGGTATATCTCGCACGAGAACGCTCTAGCGGCTACATTTGCGCATTGAAGACCTTGTACAAAGCCGAATTTCAACACTCCCAATTAGAAAGCAAGTCTGCCGCGAGATTGAGATCCAGACAAACCTGTGTCATCCCAATATCCTCAAGCTCTATGGCCACTTCCATGATGAGAAGCGAATATTTCTTGTACTCGAATTTGCTGGGCAAGGCGAGCTTTACAAACACCTGCGCAAAGAGCATCGTTTCCCCGAGTGGAAAGCTGCCCAATATGCTGCACAGATGGCGAGTGCTTTACAACATATGCATCGCAAGCACGTTATTCACCGCGATATCAAGCCCGAGAACATCCTGGTTGGCATTCATGGAGAACTCAAACTCTCAGATTTTGGCTGGAGTGTACATGCACCGAATACCCGTAGGCTTACCAAGTGTGGAACGCTGGATTACCTACCCCCCGAGATGTGTGATCCTCGGCGAAGTGATCGGCCATACGACGAGAAGGTAGATCTCTGGTCTTTTGGGGTCTTGTTATATGAGTTCTTGGTCGGAGAAGCACCATTTGAGGACACACCTGTCCTGACGCAGCGAAGGATTACCAAGGCTGACATGTCGATCCCTTCGTTCATCAGTCCTCAGGCTAAGGACCTGATTGAACGTGTAAGTCTTCTATCTGTGAGTCTCAATGTTAATTTAATACTGACCGGTCTCAGCTGCTTGTCCTCGATGCTAGCCAGAGACTCCCTCTGGAAGACGTACTTACACACCCATGGGTTATGAAGCATTGCTCGGAAGATTACAGAAAGTCTCATCACGGACACAAGGATACAAGGTAAGAAGATTGCTTGTCAAGCGTCCAAGGCGTATGTGCTCGATGAATGGAAGTTTGGTTCGTTACTATCAGCAGTCCATGTCTGTTACGCTTATGTCATAATGTATCGAGCGGAGCACATAGGATGAACGAATATTATACTTTAAGCAATTATAGCGGCAGCTTAGAACTCAGGACTACTAGACATACTAGACAAAGACCCAGCCATGTACAAAATGCCACTACTCAAGAATATTTTCTAGATCAGAGATCTTATTGTCACGGCACTGAATACATCAGTAGAGCAAGCAAGAGATTTACGAGCGAAGCTGAGGCAGCACCAACGTTTCACCATTACTTCCTTTGTTAAAGATTACGCTGGTAGACATGTCCAATGAGCAAATGCCACAATTACGATTCTATAACATAGCCTTACCCAGAGAAAAACACCTCTCTCCCGTCAACGCATGTTGGGCCACGCCGGATAGAAGCGGCATGATCGTCTCTCCGCTCCGACTTCGCGGGGCCGGGCCAGAGTGCCCCAAACAGGGCCGGCCGGGTGAGATGAACAGAAGATCCACCCCCAGGCTTTCAGAACATGGGCCACTAGAGTATTTTACGACTCGAGTCCTCCGACTACTCGTAGTATTCTGGTACAAGGTACAACAAACTGGTTGTTCGCACGATGCGGATACGCCGGCATCCCAGCTCTCGAGGGCTCTCGTCCACCTCGAAGGAGACAGGGCAGCACTCGCCCTTGCCCTCTCCTTTCAGCGACGATGGGCAAACGAAAAGAAAAGGACTGCCGATATTGTCAGGTGCTTATCGTAAGAAAGACGGTTAGACAGCACATAGAGATGCTTCATTGCCTCACCTGCACGCCCTGCGATTCGTGCGTCTTTCTCATGAATCGTGATCCTCGATGGAAGGACATGCGCGCTTGATGCGACATAATTACTCAGATTGTCTGTCTTAAGTCTCTTCAGGGATTGACCCAAGCCAGCAGTAGCAAGCAGCAACCGTACCATCGTAGCAGTCGCAGAATTGCGGACCAAGCGCGACGGACGGCTGGAACCCGTCCCCCCTTTTAGGGCCGCATTTGCCAACATTCCAACATCCCAAACCAGCCGTGATTGGCGCGGGAATGAGATCATTGTACAGGCACCACCCCACGACTGGTCGGGCTTGTGACCTGCCGAAGGTTCCAAAGACGAAGCCGCGGCCCTCTGAACCCCTCTTGCCTGGCTCTGTCCCTGACCTACTAGGAGCGCGCTTGCCCTCTCTTACCCTCTTTTTTCTGTCTTCTTCTTCCCTTTCTCTCTCTGGAAACCCCACTTGGGGAATAGGGAGGGAGGAGAAAGGGATCGCGGATAATTTGCATATTGGCTCGCGCGGATATGCGTCGTCCTCGTGAGCAGCGATAACGGCGGTGGTCACACCCATTCCTACTCGTGGTATCGTCGAGGGACCTTTTCTTCTGTCCACCTATAAGACCCTTGGGTTTATCTACGGAGCTCGGCCCACGAGAGGAAGAGAGACAGAAAAACACACAGACACAGAAATCCTACTACAGTATTCCTACTATAACTATCCCACAAACACTCTCTTTGTTCGTTGTAGCAACTCACGCAAAACGGTTGGTTAGTCGACAGTCGACCTAGCTTCGAACCCCACCTTCACTCATAGCAACGGCCCTGTGTAGTTCCTTTCCGCTCGCTGGCAGTGATCTTCCCTACTATCTCGGCTCTATTCTTTCAACGCCCCCTTTCCAGCACATCAGTTGCGATGAGTCCTTCCGCGACAGACGGCGCACCTGCACAGAACGGCACCGGCATTATGGCAACCAAGGCCAACATTGGTGTCTACACCAACCCTGCTCACGACCTATGGATCAACCCAGCCGAGCCAACGGTGGAGAGTGTGCAGAAGGGCGCTGAGGACTTGCTGCCGGGACAGGTCACAATTGCTGTCCGCAGCACAGGCATTTGCGGGTAGGTGAGAGAAAGAGGGAGAGAGAAAGCGAGAGAGAGAGAGGGGCAGAGAGATGTGTTCGAACGAGATGTCCGACCCCTTTCCCAGATGATACTCTTCCAATTGGCTAATTTCCCTTTCCTCTCCTCGTCCGTCCATGACAGATCGGACATTCACTTCTGGCACGCAGGATGCATCGGCCCCATGATAGTTGGCGGGGATCATATCCTGGGCCACGAGTCAGCTGGAGACATTATCGCGGTGCACCCCACGGTGACGCATTTGAAGGTGGGCGACCGCGTCGCCATCGAGCCCAACGTCATCTGCGGCGCGTGCGAGCCATGTCTCACGGGGCGGTATAACGGGTGCGAGAAGGTTGAGTTCCTCTCGACCCCGCCCGTCGCCGGTCTGCTGCGGCGCTACGTCAACCACCCGGCGGTGTGGTGCCACAAGATCGGCAACATGTCGTACGAGAACGGCGCCCTGCTTGAGCCGCTGAGCGTGGCGCTCGCCGGCATCAAGAGGGCCCAGATCACGGTCGGCGACCCCGTGCTCATCTGCGGCGCAGGCCCCATCGGACTGGTCACGCTGGCGTGCGTCAAGGCGGCGGGCGCGTGTCCCATTGTGATCACCGACATCGACGACGGACGGCTCCAGTTCGCCAAGGAGTTTTGCCCCAGCGTCATCACGCACAAGGTCGAGAGGCTGTCCGCCGAGGACTCGGCCAAGAAGATCGTCGAGACGTTTGGGGGTGTCGAGCCTGCCGTGGCCATCGAGTGCACCGGCGTGGAGAGTAGTATTAACGCGGCCATCTGGTCGTGCAGGTTCGGCGGCAAGGTGTTCATCATTGGCGTCGGCCGCAACGAGATCAACATCGCCTTCATGAGGGCCAGCGTGCGCGAGGTCGACATTCAGCTGCAGTACCGCTACTCCAACACCTGGCCCCGCGCCATCAGGCTTATTGAGAACGGCGTCATCGATCTGTCCAAGCTGGTTACCCACCGCTTCCCTCTGGAGGATGCATTGAAGGCGTTCAACACGGCCGCGGATCCGAAGACGGGCGCTATCAAGGTTCAGATCCAGAGCCTGGAATAGAAAGATGCTGGAAAGGGGATTCTTTTCATCTCTTTTTCGACTATGGGCTACTGTACATAGACTGAGATGAGCAGTGTTGGGGCTGCTGCATTGGATCGGAGCATGAACACATCAATCAATCCTATGATACATTACCATTACTGTTTCGAAGGAACCGGTTCAGTTGGGCCAGGGGGTACTTGGTCTTCGTCCATGTCACAGTTTATAAGGGTTTGCATGACAGGATATGTTGCATAATCAACCTTGGATAACATTGCAAGTCTCCTTATTTAGGTTAAATTTAAAGAGAACGAGTAAGCGAAGGCTTGTCTTCGCTGCTGCTATCAGATGTAAATCGGCGAAGGGAGCGATAGAAATGGATTAGATAAGCAGGTCTCCACGCCAAATCACTCCATGTACCGAGGCACCGGCACATGGACTAGCCGGGGGTCTGGGAGGGCACCCATGAGCCTAGGAACTTTCATGGGCTGCTGTGGTCAGCCGTTGATGCTTTGCTGAGTTTTTGCCGCGTTCAACGCTTTCCACTCATCTCCCCAGATCAGTCTTCTCTACGACAACCTTTTTTCCTTCTTCGATGTCCCTCGAATAAGAGGTCCTGGTCACTCGTGCTGCCAGAACGGCGGACGAGTCAACGGACTCTGAATTTTCGTACTCACTCACTGCAGCAGGTCGAGCACGAGCACTGCCGCTGTATCGCTGTCTTGGGAAAAGAAGGCAAACCGGCAGAGCGAGCAGAAGCTCTCTTCTTGACGCCGACCACACACACACAATATGGCGTCTCCGCCCAAGCCCTGGGAGCGTGCAGGCGCGACAGGTGCGACAACGGGTATGTCCTGCTCGTTATTGTCCGACATCTTGCAGATTGAAATAAGTAGTTGACACGCAAAACCGCAATCGTGACAACAGCCACGACCGCAGCAACACCCTCGGCAACAACATCAGCTGCCTCTCCAGCCATACCACCACGACCCGAATCCCTGTCCACCTCGGTCAACCAGAATGCCGCGGCATATAGCAGGTTAGGAGCGCCAGGCTACAACTCTTACGGCAGTGCATATCCCTCCACATACTCGTCCTACTCTCCCTACGGCTCGACATACGGTAGCTACGGCGGCTATGGAGGCCTCGGCGGCGGCATGTACGGCGGATACGGTGGATACCGCCCCATGGGAGGCTATGGCGGCGGCATGTATGGTGGCGGCGGCATGGGAGGCATGCCTGGCGACCCAAACAACCCGGAGAGCCTAACCAACAGGGTGAATCAGAGCACACAGGCGACGTTCCAGGTCCTGGAGGGCATCGTGGGTGCATTTGGCGGGTTTGCACAGATGTTGGAGAGTACATATATGACGACACATTCGAGCTTTTATGGTATGCGTGACCCAGACCTACGTCACATCCTCGTCCTCGAGCGCCTATCACCGGTTCTGGTACTGACATTCAGGTGCAGCTGTGGTAGCAGTGGCCGAACAGTTCGGAAACCTACGCGACACCCTGGGCCAGGTCCTGGGTATCTACACGCTCATGCGGTGGATAAGAACGCTCATCGCAAAGATCACAGGCCGACCGCCCCCCGCCGACGCCATGGCCCTCACACCAGCGTCGTTTGCGAGGTTCGAGGGCCGACACGTAGAAGGACCGCCAGGATCTGCACCCGCCAAGCCGAGCCGAAAGCCACTCATCTTCTTCCTCCTGTTCGCCTTCGGGCTGCCATACCTGATGACTAAGATGGTCCGGTCCATGGCCGCATCGCACGAGGAGGAGGAGCGGAGGCGACAGATGCAGGCCCAGCCTCTCGACCCGGCCAAGCTCGAGTTCTGCCGCGTGCTGTGGGACTTCTCGCCCGAGTCCAGCGGCGATGCCGTGGTGCAGGGCGTCGACCTGGAGGTCAAGAAGGGCGACCTGGTGGCCGTGCTGAGCAAGACAGACCCGCTGGGCAACCCGAGCGACTGGTGGAGGTGTCGTGCGAGGGACGGCCGGATGGGCTACCTGCCGTCTACGTTCCTGGAGATTGCGAGGAAGCCGGTGGCTGCCATCAAGGCTACCGCGTCGGTCGATAGCAGCAGGGCGAATTCCCTGACGAGCAGCATCACCAGCGCTGTGCACAAGGAGGCCGCCGAGCCAGAGAAGGTGCCCGTCCCAGTCGGGAAACCGGGGGATATCAGTGCTGAGAGCTTTCAAAAGTCTCAATTCTACAGCTGAGGGAAAGGGTGTCCATAATTATTATTATTATCATCACTATCATTACTTTCCTTGTTTCTTTCTTCTTCTTTCTCTTATCTCTTTCCTTTCTTTCACAAAGGTGGGATATGTATGGCATGTATCTAGAGAGGTTTTGCGGCGATGGATCAAAAAGCTTGGAGTTGGGTGTTTGGAGATCTTTCTGGGGGGATCACAGCGAATATACACATTTGACATTATGAATGCTCTGCAGCTGTGACAGATGGATGAGCTCTCCACGACGTGTTCCTTTCTCAACTATGGTGGCTTAAGTGTTGGGGGTTGAAGAATCCTCAAGAGAGTCTACTCTTCCTGTGGGTGACTTTCGGACAGACATTTTGGCGTATGCATCTGTTCCTCGTACAATGTACCTTCCTTCCAGATGAAGCCTTTTGAATTCCCAAAGAATATAAGTCCCTGTTCACAGCAGGTCCACTTAGAATAAGCCGGGTCAATAGTGAATAAACGATGCCAGTGAAGACATTCGGCACAAATGTGCCCCTCACAAAGAGTTGCAGTGCCACATGGCCCGTGCGTAGACGAAGGCAGCGCTCTATTTACCAAGGCTAGGGGAAGCCACAGGCGATGACGTTGTAGTCAGCCCGCGTCATCCAGAGACCCCCCCTGTTCCCACCTTGGTTCCAGCTTGAGCAACCTCGAGCTTGGGGCGACAACTGGCCACCTCTCTCAGCTTTTCTTTCTCTCCTTCTTTCAATTCCTTGAGGACAGACTGCACCCTACAATCTTGTGGATTTGTTCTTAAGTACTCGATATTCCACCTGGATATCTTCCTTTTCAAATCATTTCTGCATCACAGATCTGATTTCGACAACAAACAATCACGCAACAGCAAACCCAAATCACCAAGCCAAGATCCAGCTTGAAGCTCTCTCAAGATGACTCTCTACTACAGCCTGGTAGGCACATGCAACTTCCATTGCAATGCACATCATTGTCCTTGCCTGCTGACAATGCTTCTCTACAGGTCTTCCTCCTCCTCATGGCAGAGATGGCTCTGTTCGTGGTCCTCATTGTCCCTCTTCCCTTCACCGTGAAGAGGAAGGTGTTCACGTAAATATGACCCCGCTCCAAAACGTTTGACCATTCGTCTGCTACCTGTACTGACGCTCGACTGCCATGCAGCTTCATCTCCGAGAATCCTATCGTCGCGAAGCTCCAATACGGCATGAAGATCACCTTCATCTTCATCCTGATCCTGTTCATCGACAGCGTCAACCGTGTCTACCGTGTCCAGGTTGAGCTCTCTCAGGCTTCTGAGGGCAGCACTGCTGCGTATGTGTCCCCTCTATTTCTCCCTTTCAATATACAGCCACCCATTATCTGCATCATCTGGTCTTCCATTGCAGACTAGTCACGAAACCACCAGGGAAGGGCAAGCACGTTCTCCTATAACATCAGCCAGCTAATCCTCTCTCCCCCACCAGCAGGCAGATCATGGGTCACGAGCGCCTGGAGGTGCAGGCCCGCAAGTTCTACTCCCAGCGCAACATGTACCTGTGCGGCTTTACTCTGTTTCTCTCCCTCATCTTGAACCGCACCTACATCATGATCCTCGAGGTCCTCCGCCTTGAGGAGCGCGTCAAGCAGTACGAGGGCACCGACAAGAACACCAAGCAGGCCGAGAAGCTCGCTGCGGCCGGCTCGCCCGGCGAGATTGCCCGCCTGCGCAAGGAGCTTGCCAGGAAGGATCAGGACATCGAGACCCTGAAGAAGCAGGCCAGCGGTCTGCACAAGGAGTACAATGACTTGACCGAGAAGGTGGCTCAGCAGGACGGCACGCCCAAGAAGAACAGGTAAACTGTTCCAGCCGACACGGCACTGCATGGATAATTCGCGATAGTGTCGGTGGGGGCCTAGCAGAGTGCAGAGGTTGTGCGTCGTCTCCAGCATGAAAAGAAGACAAAAATGGCGGGAAGTTGCACGGGAGGCAACGTGTGGAGCGAACAGTTGTGAGGGCGTTCAGGATGGTCCAGAGCTCGGCCAGGGTTTATTCGAAGCAAGGGGCGCCTTGCATCATGTGTAGGTGTATGATTACCAACGAAGACGAGGCGTGGGATGCTTTCAGATGTCGTTTTGATCTGGACAAATACACTGGTTTCCTTAGAAACGGCGTCATGCCGCCTGATCGGGTCCATTCCTCCGTCTGCCACCTTTCGTCGAATACGTCTCACTTTGTGCGTTCCCACATCAAGAACCCAGGAAGTGATATACAACAACAGGTGTTATTCATGCATTAGCATCATATCGTCTACCTTTCTGGAGAATATTGCTAAATGACAGCCTAGGGTACTACCGCCTGGCTACAATGCACCATGAGGCAGAGACAATGAGAACTCTGTAATATCAAGGAGTGACAAGAAAATTGCTGCAAATGTCGCCACCACACCGATGACCTGCCTCAAAATGTATTAGTAGTAAGAATACGTAATTTTAATTGAATGAATTCATACATTCAATGCTAACTTTTATTAGGTAAGTATCTATCTGAAGCCGCCCCCTGCCTGGGGAAACAGGATGCCATTCGCCATCGCCAGCAGCTCCCTCTCCCCCTCGTCCTCGTCCTCCTCCGCCGCCCCGTCCTCATCCCAAGCCAACAGCCCCATCGCCCGCAGAGCCGCCGCCCCGCCCGCGTCATACACCTCCTGCGCGCCGGGCCGTCCCATGTGGTTGGTCTCGCCAATACTATCCTCGCCGTCCTGACCGCCCAGATGCGGAGGGGAGGCAAAGTCCGGACCGGGCAGGCCGAGGATGAAGGCTTTGCGCTGGCGGGCGAGGAAGTGCGCGTTGGTCCGGGTCAGCGGACAGATTGGGATGTACAGGAATGTGGACGGCGAGAGGGGGGGAGGAGGAGGGGGCGCGGCGTCGGTGGCGTCTTGTTGAGGGCTGCAGGGGGACTGGGGCACGGGGGCGTGGGTGGAGGAGGAGGGGGAGGGGGAGGGGCCGTCGGCGTGGATGGCGTCTGGGTGCCAGATGACGAGGTCACCTGGTTTCAGGCGAGGCAGGGGCGTAAGGGTCTTGTCGAGCTGGAGGTGAGGGTGCAGGATGGTGTTGATTTCCTGTGTATGGGAGGGATGTGCTCCGTGGATGATAGGGCTCTGGAGGATGTCGAGTGCCCAGTTTGCGGGGCTCAGGAAGACGTCTGTGTTTTGGCCCTTGGCTAGTCCGCTGAGGGGCCTCTTGGGTGAGAAGAATGGTCGCAATAGCCAGTACGCCGTGGCCAGCTTGAGTGAGAGCGGACAGAAGCGCATGGGTGGGGTCTCTGTCGGGTTAAGCGCTACCATGCCGTGAAACATCTTGAACACGTTGCCAGCGAATTCGCTGTGGGGAGAATGGTTGCTGGTGGCGGCCAGGCGGGCACTGGTGTCCCATGGATCATAGTCCTCCCACTCGCCAGTCCAGATCTTGTGGTACGTCCTGCTTTTCAGGTGCCCATGAGAGCTGTCCACTTCCCACCTCTCGACACTGTCACCGTCCACTTGTGCACTGATCGTCGAAGCCAAGGTTCCTGCTGGTGGTGGTCTCGAGCAGCACTCACAGATGAACCGAATTTGATCAGCATATACCACGGGGTGATTGGCTGAGACTGCTGTGGGCCCAGAGGCACGGGTATGCTTCCAGCAGCGACTCATGAGGATCTTCTGGGCCGCAAGCATGTTGGGATGAGCTCGAGCACTCAGCTGAGCCAGGCTCCAAAAGAGCTCGTACACCTCCGGGTGTTCCGGCGGGGAGACTTTCGTATGAGGGTTATAGCGAAGGTACTCGTCCAAACTCTCAGCCCATGTATTGGCTTCATCCTCGGAAACAATGTTGTGGATCACTGCTGCTCCCCTTGTCTCGAGACTCTGTAGGAAGGTTTCCGCCTTGGTAGGAATACTGATATTCAAGCCTCGACGTCAGGAATTATATCTTAAAATGGTAAAACGGGAAAAGAGGGAGACAGAAGAACAAGGCTTATGAAGAAATGCATAGAATAGCATGCATAGCTTGACAAAATGCAGAAAGATGCTGAGGCTCGAGTAGTAGAGTAACACACCTAAGATCCTTAAAATCGATCGTAAGAATATTACTTTTAGGGCCTCCCTCAGTCACAATCTTGACTTCCTCCCTAAGCTGATAGAGCAGTCGTTCCCATGACCTTATCAGAGCGACTTCGTTTTCAAGCAAAAGATCCTCCTTGATTTTAGCCAACATCCCAGGAAGGGATAGTACCTCGTCTTCTGGCGGCGTGTTCATGGTCCTAAGCTTTTGTGGTTTTTGTGGCAGGACACTCGGCTGTATCTGCAACGTCATATGGAGTTGACGAAATGATCGTTCTTCTCGAATGCGGTGTATCTAGCTAGATATCAATGATTCTTGGGCTGGGATTACGGGGAGCAGAAGCTCCCCCGTACCCCCCCCCCCCCTCCCTCCACATACAGCAGCAATCCCGTTGATGCTCACAGGTAGCGCCATTGCCTGCTTCCAATGAAAAGAGAATGGCGAGCTCGGAATGTTGGGATTCCTCCATGTATGTCTCAATCGTACAGAACGCATGCAAGGTTGTAGATCTATTGGGCATTGAGCAGACAGCCTGGGGCTCTGGCTGCCGTCGTTCTCTTCTCTCGTATTCCGGAGTATTTCTGAAGCATGTGAAAGGATTGAAGGTTGCCTTGACCGGCTGCATGGCTAATGCTGGGCAAGACGCAGCCAGGAACCCAATGCGGATCCTTGCATTGCTGAATGGCCACCTAACAAGCCTGCTGTCGGGCCGTTTTGCCGAATGCGATTCCTTTGGGCAGGGTACCTTCCAAAGTCCAATAACTGCTTTATCCAGTTGCGTAAGGCTGAACCTTAAGTGCTTCAAGTGCATCCAGCCGAGCGGACGAACTGCCAAGAGAGCATAAAGCAATGTAGGCTCTGTTGCGGGGAGGACTCCCAGAGGCTGAACAACACCCTGGCATATGCGCAATGTGGCCAGCCGTTCATGCGCTGTACGTGACGCTATGCACACATCATGCTATCAACATCGCATTCACCGGTTCCAGAACTCGCGTTGATCGACTGGGGCCTCTGCAAGAGGTCTTGCCACATGATTTTCATCCCCAGTGCTGAAACTCTGGCGCCAGTACCCCATACCACCTTCCGGATGCCTTCAGAGACGTCTCTCTCGTTCGAGCTGAAAAAGTATGGCCATGAATGTATCATTCAGGTCCGAGGAGAAAAGATAAAAATCGGCATTCATACCACCCGTGTCCGGCGCTAGGGCTTTTCATTTCAAGCCACGGGCTCAGCGGCCGACAGGTAAGCTGCCCCGCTCGGAAGGAACTATTCAATACAGCGGCACAGAAACGCTACCCAAGGGCAGACATGGCGCACATTGCCCTGCCTCTGCACTGCTTTTCCGTTGGGTCCGAGAAGAATATCCGACGGAGGTCAACTGTACAGAGTAAAGCGAGTGCTCAACCCTGGCCGATGTCGTATGACATGTCGATCTCATCCTAATGAAGCGTTGGGGTTGCTGTGTGTAGAGGCGTTGTTGCGGGCACCAGCAGGCCTGGACTGCCTCGATACTAGAGGTCTGATCGGTAGCTAATGCATTTCAAGCATTTTTCTTGCCTCTTTTAGATCGACGAGGAGCGGGTGCGCCATCGACAAGCGTGTCTTGTTTCCTCTTGGCAGGGGCAGCCGTGCCCGTCTCCACCACCTTCTTCTTGACCAGTGCTGGCTCTTCCGTCTGTGGATTCGAGTCGGGCCCGTTCATCAGTACGTAGGCAACCCGTTCTACGTCCACTGCCTTCACATGGAGCCGACTAATCAGATCGTGTGCGTTCTGGTCAAGTTGCCTGTACTCCTTCGCGTTGTATTTGAGGGGGCTTCGGTTGTCATTGCAACAGAGCCAGTAGAAGGCCTCGTCCGAGAAGAAGATGGCTTTCTCCGGGTCGTAGATCGCGAGAAGAAGGGATGCTGTGGCTGGTCCAATTCCTTTTAGCTTCGTCAAGATGGCAACAGCCGCTGACGCGTCCTGCTGCTGCGAATACGAGTCCACTGCGCTCTTGACCGTTTCTTCAACGAACGATTCATCATTGGAAGACACAAGCTTCATCAGGGTTGGGCGAAACGTCCCATGTTTTCTAGGAAATCGTCAGCATTGTGCATTGGGACTACAGGCTGCATTTACACCCGATTCATCTGCGCCACATGCAAAGCACGCTACAGTCGGGCAGGCAAATGCATACAGCTTCCACTCAACTAGAGTCTTGACATGATCAAGTTGCATAGTCTGCGTGGGCTTGGCTAGGGAGAAGAGGGTCGGTGCCTCCACATATCGGTAGCTGTCCAGTTCCGCGAGCGTCTTCTGGCCAGGTTTCGCTGCCGATTGGTCAGCCCGCTGTTCTCTCTACCCACCACAATATGCATGTGTGTGTGTGTGTGTGTGTGTGTGTGTGTGAGAGAACTTACCACCCTTTGAGGCAGATACTGCATCTATCATCTGCTCGTATCGATCGAGGACCTTTTGAAATGCCTCCAGGGTAATGTTTTCGGCGGTGAGCGTCGCTGAAACACCCATGCTTCTTAACACACTAGTTGGCCCTTAACATATGCTTTGGTTTATCGTCCTTGGTGTATCTTTTAATATGCAATCGAGTTCGTCAGGATGAAAAAGGTAAGAGATAACGTACTCGGTGTCCAGGAGAGTGACAAGCTTGAAGCACGACATCAATGTCGCCCTGTCTAGAGAGGCTTAGGTTTGGTGCCTATTTGACCCCTGCCGTTAAGAGACTTGGCTCGTGCGTGAGCCTCAACGGCTCTCCCGTACTATAGGCTCTCATGGTTCGCTAGCGGGCACAAGCGGCGCTAACCGTGAAGAGCTAAGCGTTGAACTTTAGAGCCAATTACTATGGTACAACCCACGACGGCACAGCGCGGAGGAAGGTGCAACAGTTAGAGGGGGTTCGTCGGCAAGAGACGAACTGTGGAGTCCTGTAGTATATTGCAGCATCTTTCTTTTCTCGGAATTTCCGACGAATGTATAGAAGAAACCTTACCAGTGTGACGGGTTGACCTGTTGGCATCAACCAACACTCACCCTAACAGGAGGCCATTGCCTATTTGGCAAGCTTCTTGTGTGCACCTCTGTTGCGATACTTGGTGTCAACATTTGGGCCGAGAGCGCGAGCACCCTTGTCGACTTACAAATCTGTGTTCTACGAAGTTGTCTGCCTCACTTCCTCGCGCAACCCGTTCGTCGAAGCTCAAGTTTTGGGATCATTAAAAAGAGCGAGGGTCCTGCTCTGCATTTGATGTGCTCCGAGGCCTTGCTTCTCGATTATACCTCAAGGACGGGGAACACACTGAAAATTGAACGGTTCTGAATAGGGAAACGAACATGGCTGACGGTCAAGCTTCTACATCAACATCGGCCCCGGTGCCGCCAACAGACCCTAATCGATACATCACAATTAACAACAGCGATGCAAAGGCGGTATTCTCTACCATATCTGCCCCATTGCAAGTGACCCGCGACCTAGGCGGCACTCTCTTCCGACTGGGCTACGAGACCCCCCGCCCGCCAGTCTCCCTCACCGAGAACAAAGACATGAACGCCTACGCCCAGTCTCTGGACAATCCACCCCCTCTCGTCCCACCGGGTGGCGGCGCCGTAGTTTGGTACGTCGACACGCCGCCCGGTGCTGCCAGCCCCGTCCACCGCACCGTGAGTCTCGACATCGTCATCCAGCTCCAGGGTGAGCTCGAGCTGCACCTCGACGGCGGCGAGACGAGGCTCCTCGGGCCCGGCGATATGACTGTTCAGCGGGCTACCATGCATGCCTGGCACAACCCCAGCGAGACGACGTGGTCGAGGATGATTGCCGTCATGTCTGAGTGTGAGCCGGCTGTGGTGGGAGGCGAGACCTTAGGTACTTTTTTCCCGCCAGCGAAGCATTGACATTGAATGGGTTTTCTGTGAAGTCCAGGCAGGACAGATACAGTTATACGATAAAGCAAATCGTGGATGAGTATCGGTCTCAGCGTTGACACCTATGCCTGTCCAAAGTACTCTTTGCTGTTTAATTGGTTCCAAGTAATTTATTTCGACATTCTTCTCTCCTTATATACATATCTTCAAAATAAAATTCATACACATACGTAGCACACAACCAAAGAAAAACACGAATTTCGTGCTATCATAATAATTTTGACATTGTTACTTTTCCCATCTCTTTGCCTCGCCTCATTCGCAATTGGCCCAGTCCTCAGATTATTGTGATTGCTTCAGGCGACGTGGCATTGAACATATCCAAGTGATCTTCCCGCAGCACAAAGACTCCACAGCGTAAATAAAGACCTGAACATTCGTAGCTTCCTTAAACTCTAATACCCGACTAAAAGAGTTTCTTGGAGAACCCAAGCGGCTAATTGACGAGCTTCAGCGCCAGCAACTCTCCAGAGGGGCCCTCCAGCCCAAAGTCCAAGGCTGCATAGGCGATGAGCTCGTCACTGTCATGGACACGGTAGTCGAAATTATCGTACGCAACCAGCCACGCCTCTAGGTCTTCCGACACGCCTCTCAGCTTCAGCCATGACGCGTCCAACGGATTGGAGATGAAGACTTATCAGTACCTAGGTACTTTGCCTTCAGGGTCAGATGGCCAAGCACTCAGTCTCCTGAAAGCGTTGTTCCATTGGAACTCAGGTTTGGCATCAAGAAGCTCAACCTCCCCCGTCAACATCTCAATGGTGCCCACCGTGACACGACCCCATTCGTTGCAGGGAATGCTCGGCCAATAATAGCAGCATGCGAGAATTTCTGGCGCATCAGGTTGTTGAAAAAGTTATGTTGGTTCAACACATAACACAGGATCTTGAAGAGGTACGGCGCGTAGCCGGACCTAGTTGTAACCACATGCATAACCAACATGAAAGTTTGGATCAATTTTCCACTCCCATAGGCTCTGCCGAGCCAACGAGGCTCGGCGCACAGAGCCACTTACTATAGCCGGTCCATTTTCTGCCCTGTGGCCCCCTCTTCCGAGTGGATAGTATCTATAAGTGCATTACTTACGCGCTTGTGAGCAAAAGGTGTGGCTCAGGATGTCCAGGAAAATAGCTGGAGAACTTCAGAAGTAGGATGGGGTCCGATCTGGAGAGAACCACTAAGATTGTTTCCTCAAGGAGCCTTGGCGCCGTCTCTCTGCTTCCGCATTGGCGATACGCTCTCTAAAGTCTCGGAGTGAGCCAACAGCTACTATGCAAGAGAGCAAAAGGCCCACTATACGAGAGGGCTGATGGTGAAACTGCAAGAGAGGTGGGCAAAGACAAACCAACTGAAAGAGCGCCAACGACCAACATGCAAGCAAGCCAGCAGCCAGCGCTTAGCTACTGTCGTTGGTAGTTTGGATGCTCTGATGTGTATGGGATGCAAGAAGGATGAAGTGCAAGTTCTACACTCCAGAGGGCCTCTTCGACTTTGCCATCTGGTGCAGGCTTGGTTATCAGGGTTTGGCCAGGACGTCTTGGTGTGTCTAAAAATTAAACGATAAGAGTAGAGAAAGAGCGGGACAGCTCTGAAATGTGTACAAGGATGGAGAAGGGTTTGCATGACTAGTACGCATGTACACTCCCCAACTCTCTCCACGCTTGCTATCGTACAGCGCTGCAGTGGCAGTAATCTGTGGCATGTGCCGCTGTGGAGCATGTCCTCTCGGCTTCTAGATCATACTTGTAAAGTTTGTCTAGGCCTCGTGCCAGCAAGAGCAGCGCCTGCAGGGGTCGGTTTTTCGGAAGAGGATTGCCACTGCCCCTGCCCCTGCCCCACTCCATTTTTCACCTGCATATAAGCACAGAAGGGACGCAGCCGGATCATGCCTGCAAATCTGCATCTACTATATATACTTCGTTTCCTCTCCGCAGTCAATAGAAAACTCGTCTGGCAGCCACGAAACAAACAAAACACTCCTTCGATCCGCAACGTCTTCTCGAATATCTCTTTCTTGAATCCTCAATATGGGTGGTGGCAACGCAAGGACCCTCTTGAGACCTCCTCGTGTCTACGATATTTTGCTGACCGACTTTCTAGGGAGCCAAGGCTCAGCAGAAGCGAGAGCGAAACGCGAAGAAGGCTACAAAGGGCACGACCTCTCACCTAGGAACCAACAACAAGAGGATGAAATGTCATAAGTGCTTCAAGTTCTGGATGCTTACGCAGAAGGATCATCCTAATGGGTTCGTTCCCCTTCCCCCGTTTCCCTCCTTTTCTCTTCTGGAACCTTCCCTCCGGTGGTCTTCTCGCGGTCCGAGCCTAGCTGAACAAATTTTGCCTACACAGATACATGGCGCATTACCAAGAGCACCACGCCGGCGAGCCCTTCGACACGGTCATGGAGGAGGTCCCCTATAACGGTTGAGTTGCTCCAGGCTACGGCGGTGATGACGAGTGCATGATTGGGGTGCTGTGGCGATACTTCCACCGATGGAAAAGCGAGGAGTTTCAATTTGCTTTGGTCGACAACGCTCAATGTTACGAAGTTCACGATTCGCTTTGGACACCACCCGTTTAGGGAATATAATGGAACAATAAACTTCAATGCCATCTCCATTGTTTCGAGCTGCCTTTGTCTGGGCTGCCGTCTAGTGCGCCTCAACCGCCTTGGGCTGCATCTCTACGCTCACAAGTTGCGCTGTTTCCTTGGCCTCCCGAGCCAGCTTCTCCTCCTCTCTGATCTGTGCCAGAATATCAGGATACCACCTCTCCCCGACGTCAGGATGACTCTTGACCCTGTTTCTCAGCGTCGCCTCACCCAGAGTCTTGGCAATGCCGCCGCCTCTGAAGGTAAATTCCACATCGTCCAGCCTGCCCCCGTTGGCCTTCAGGACTGCCCGACGCTGCTCCTTGACAGCCTCAGGGACCTGCCCCACGCCGACCTTCCCCAGATCCTCAAAATCCGCATCGCCCTTGACGCCCTGGAAGAACGGGATCGAGAACCTGGCCCCTTCACCCGCGGCAGGCGAGAGCACACGGTGCGTAGTCGACGCGCAGACTCCCTGCGTAAGCGCCTCCATCCCCTGGCCGATGGCCACCACCAGCGTACCCTCGATAGGCGGACAGTCGATCCACTGGCCCTGCCTGTTCTGGACCTGCAGGCCCTTGTGATGGCTTGCTTGCAGCAGGTAGCTTGTGAGCATCGAGTCCTTGTGCGGGCCCACACCCTGCCTGCTCGCTGCATTGGGCCCAAGCTCGCCGACGTCAGGGTACTTGACGATCTTGAGCTTGTGCTGCTGATCGGCATCGAAGTACTTGTTGAACGCATCTGCCGGTAGCTCTATGGCCTCAGCGATGAGAGAAGTGAATCGGATGGACATAGCGCCCATCAGGTTCATATACTCTGTAAAAACGGGGCGGAAATCCCCTAGCACGGTAGGGGAGGGCCACTGGTTGGGCGCGAGGAGGTTGTAATATCGCGGAGCTCCCTCGCCGGGAATGGGGTGCTCCGTGGAGAGATCGATTTGCTCCCGATGATCTATCTCTCCCGCTGTGATTTCTGCCGAGAGCTGGCTGTAGCCCAAGAAGGACGGAGCGTTCTTCATTTCGATTTTGAGTCTAATGTACGGTCAATATGCCATGCCATCTTGCCCTTTCAATCCATGCGGAAGACCACTCACTTCTCTTCCAGGGGAATGTCGAAAAAAGTTCTTCCTTCCGAAATAACCTTTTTAAATAGGTCGTCTGCTATGCCTACATTCTTGATGTAGAGAAAGCCCACTTGCATCAGAGCATGGCGGAGATCAGCCAGAAATTCCGGCTTGGTGGCCGGGTCATCTGCCAGGGACAGGTCCAAGATCGGAATGGACTGGAAAGACATGGTAAAGCAATCAATATAGCAAAATCACACAGAACAATGTACACAGCTCGTTCAGGGCACTGTTTACTTGGAGATGATCATATGAGGTCAAAATGGCAAGAGTCAAAAGGTGTTAGATCCCGTGGCACTTGTGTGTTGTCTCACGCCAACATACAAAGGATGGCGCCATCGCCGCGTTCCGGGGGCCGGCCCCGACAATTATCATTTCCCCGCAGTCGATCGGCCCAGTCACGGCCCGTCAAAAACCGCCCAGGCCACATATGAAGCCTTCTGAAAATTGTCACTCTCCAGTAGGTAGAAGGTGTGACCACCATCTTATGCGTGGCTACTGAGCATGGGGTAGCGATGGGCAGAAAAATTTATGTTGACTACCGATGTTTTGGCAATCAAAGACATAATGGCGCAAGTCTCTAGAAAACGTTTTGCCGGCGTAGATCAAGGATCTCTTATCGGTGTGCCTGCTCGCAACCTTTACGATGCCAAAGAATGAGTCACTGCACATCAAGTCGGTCCCCCATCTTCCTAACAGAGAAAACACAGCGATCTCGACCTTAAGTATCACGGGAGACAGCGAGTGCTCAAGTACATCAGTGACAAAGCCGTATTGTATTATGACAAAGCCCATGTGACAGAAGGTAGGCTTCTCGCAATTCGGAATCTGCCTGATCTGGGCTCTTTTTCTTTTATCCCCCCTCCCCCAACAAAACCCATGCAAATAGCCGCGCTGAGAATGAAACCATGCAAGACTACTGTTCGAGCCATTTTGTGTTGGTTTGTGGTTCCACCCTTGGGATGTTGTTGGTGTTGTTGGCCTGAAATGGAGCAATCAAAACCAAGCTCAAATACTTACCTACATAGTACATACAATACTCTGATAGGCGTAGGCAGCTGCGCACCAAACCAACCTCTACCCCCCTGCCGGGCCCCCCTGTCTCACCTGTCCAGTTGTTGGACAGTGTGGCCCTGATGGTTGGCAACGAAGTGTGGCACGGAAGCGCTGAGGAACCAGTGACCACAATGTGGATTTTTCCCAGAGTGTTGGGTACACAAGCTGACCTATCACTGGCTGACGAAATCCTCACGGAGTTGGCAGGTTGGCGCCGAGGCGAACCCCGCTGGAGAAATGTTAAGACACCGCAGCAGGCTCGTGCATGATATGATTGTCAACATTCAAGTATATAAAAGATAAGAAAATGGCACCAAAAGGGGGAAAATATATATGGGGCCTATTAAATTTATCCTTTACTTGTTCTATTTATTCCTTCAATCTGTATAGGCCAAGGCGTCTTACGGCTAATCAAGTACTCTTTCCTAGGCTACTCTTGTGTATTTTCAATATGGCCTGCCCGACCTGCTCATGCCTGGTTATCGACTATAGCAAAAGCCACAACGATGAGATCTCACTGCCGTACGATCTCCAGGATGTATATCCAGACCTACCCACCCTCACAGAGAATGCAAAGGGCGGTTGCGAGTTCTGCGACCTGCTCGCACAGCTCATTAGCGAGTATTTCGATGTCACAGAGATTTGTCTTCCCAGGCCAGTGCACTTCCACCTCAAGAATGCACGATTTCAGCTTGATAGCGATACGACACTCAAGAAAGATGGTGAAGATTATGGCCCAGTGTTCATGTTCGCTGTGGATCTTGTGTACGGCGAAGCATCCAAGACCCGAACTATATTCTTCACGGTCAATTTAGATGTTGAAGGAAAGTTTTATTCTATATCCTTGAGGCAGGACAATTGGATTTGACCCTCTCTTCTCTGTTCCTTCCACGCTGCCCTCCCGAATTAGCACCTACGGGTATTTTAGCATCAATTAACATTTATGTTGCCCATAGACGAGTCTCACCTGGGCCAGGACCTGATCCATCCGCGGATGCATCGACCTCTCGAAGAAAATCCCCTCTCAGAAAGATCCGTAGCACGGATGCGCAGCTGGATTAGCGACTGCATAGAGGACCACCCAGATTGCTTTATTGCGAATGACAGCTTCATCCCCAGCCGCTTACTCAATATCCAAAATGGCATTACTCTGCAGAACACTCTGGGGATGGCACCTGTGCCGTATGTGGCTCTGAGCCACTGCTGGGGTACGCATGTTGCCGGGAAGACCATGCTGAAGACGACTCTGGGAACGATTGAGAACAAGATGGAAGAGATACCGTGGAACAGGTAGGCAACAGATCACCATAGTCCAAGTAAGAAGATGCGTCTTGTTTGACTGCGTTAACTCATCATGCCCTTCCACCCACAGTCTGCCTGCAAATTTTCAAGATGCCATCAAAGTCACCCGTGCGCTTGGCTACGACTATATATGGATTGATGCGCTCTGCATTATCCAGGACTGCATCCGGGACTGGGAGCGAGAATCCGGAAAGATGGCCGAGGTGTATAAATATGCAACAGTAACAATCGTTGCGACAGCCGCAAAGTCTTGCCACGACGGCTTCATCCGCGACCGGAACCTCCGAAGCTGTCGAATCCCCTACCGTCGCCCTAGTAGTGGTGACGGCGACACAGACCGCAACCTCATTCTTCAGCTGAGCGATGGAAACCCTCGGCACTGGGAGCGAGAGGTGAGCCAATCATGGTGGAGGTATAGAGGCTGGACACTACAGGAGTGGCTGCTTTCCAGACGGGTGCTGTATTTCACCATGGGCAGGATCTACCACGAGTGCAAAGGTATCTACCTCATGCGCATCGAAGGCGACGAACCCCCGGGTTACTTTCCCTCCATGGCTGATTTTAACCCGGAAGCCTGGGATACTTGGCATTTGGAAGACGGCAGCGATGATGAAAGTGACGAGGAGGACAGCAGTATGCGCTTAAATTTCGATGGGAATGACAAGCCGGATCCTGCCAGAGACTTACTGGGTGATTCTTCCGGAAACACACGCTCAGCCACCCCAGAGATCAACAAGAAGTGCAGCTCAGACTTGGCTGAGATCGAGCCTGATTACTCCATTTTCATGCGATGGTACCTCGCAATGCAGGAATATTCGGCCCGAAGCCTCACGTATGAGCAAGACAAACTTCCTGCAGTAGAAGGCTTAGCGATTAACATGGCGTCAAAAAGGTACAGCCTTGGAAGATATCTTGCTGGTATCTGGGAGAAAGACCTTGCCCTCGGTCTTTTATGGAGACCCTTCCATGACTGGTCCATCGACGTGGACCCAGCACCCTTTGTTTGGCCCCCTCCTCGATACAACGAGTCGAGGTATGCCCCCACCAAGGTAAGGGTGTCAGTGTCGACTCCAGAAGAATACCGGGCACCATCATGGTCCTGGGCCAGCCTGAATGGCAGGGTTGTCTGGGCGAACAGCCCACAGAATGGTGTGACCTTGGGCGCCGAATTTCCGGAAATTGCCGACCTCACAAAGGGCACCCTCGAGGTGGTCGAGGTGGATCTTCACTTCAAAGGTGAAAGCGTTTATGGAAGATTGGAAGATGGCAGTCTGGTGCTACGGGCGACTTATCAAAAGGTCCATGTCTCCGGGCCACAAAGTCAGGAGCAAGTCGAACTGCGGCGTGACTGTAGCGTCAGTCACGATGCCTTGGCTTATTGTGTCCACACGAGCAGCGACGAATTTGCATGGGCCGCCTTTGATATGATATCTCCTCCCTCTGGAAACCTCTACGCTCTCAAATTGATCAACCATACGCCTGGTCTTACAAAAGAAGGAGTTCTCTCTGGGTTACTGCTACAGGAGAGTGACCGGAAACAAGGTGCGTACCGGCGAGTGGGAGTCTTCGTCATGCAAGAGGATCACCTTGACGCATTCGATAATATCTCTCCTGAGCTCATCACGTTGGTGTGAGAATAAGCATCTCTCATGTCGATAGATAGTGAATTAGACGAAAAGGGATGAGTAACAAATTATGTAACATCTCATTCCCATCAAGTAACAGACTTCTCACACCGATGTACTCGAGCCACCTCTCACATCATGATGGACACTGTACAATTCCCTTGATCTTCTGCATGAGCTCAATTTAAACCAGAACGTCCCAGAAATGCTACCGACATTGAGCCTACATGCATGAGTCGCGTGGTAGCTAGGCCGCTAAAGTGGCGTTGAGCAGAGTGATAGTGGTGGTGACCACGACAATGTGCCCATCGTACCCAAGCTCTATACCGCTTGTAGTTGTGCCGGCCTCAGAGCTGTGTGCAGTAGATGGCCGACCCAGCTGACTTACGGTCTGTCTGCCTGCATGGTCTGCTGCCATGGCAGCAAGCTGAGACATGACATTGTCCACAACATGTGACGAAGCAAAAGCGGGAGAGGAAGACCACGGACCAAATGCATATTCCTCCAAAGAGACGGAAGTTGCATCAGCGGAGCCAGAGGCAGCTTCTGAGCCCAGTGATGCCACTGCTGGGGACTGCGGTATAGTACTTGAATCAGGGCCGACAATGTATGTGCTGGGACTTAACCACCCGTCGCCAAGCACATGCGTCACTGTGATAGTCGGCATCTTGACGTGTACGGCGCTTGGGGTGGACAGTGTGGCAGTGGACGTGACTGTGACGGTTGGACCAATCAAAATGGCCGCCGGAGGAGGATTTCCAGCTGCCTCCGAATCCAACATATCGTGGGGCGGAAACAAGCCGCCCAGAAGGGGTAGACCATGAAGCCAATGTGTAAATGCGCCAACAACAGCCTTGAAGTCTGTAACGATCTGCTTGAGGAAATTGTCTTTCGGGTTCGCCTTTCGCGGCGGCAAAGCCGTAATAGCTTGTGTCGCGGCGGCTGCCAGGTTGACGCCCACGGAAGGCGGTGGAGCAGTCATGAAAGAGCCGAGAGTTTGCGTACCAAGAGGCCCACTGTCTTCAATGACCAGATCATCCGAATCGAATACATGAACGACTTCGCATGCCGAGGACCCGACAGATCCAACCGCGGTCCTGGCAGCAGCTTCGGCCTGTTGCATGAATGTGAAGCCTAGACTGAGGGCCGGATCTGACCCAGGAAACAAGTTCAGAATAGAACCACCTGCCGCCGAGAGAAATGGCCCAATCATTGCCAAGACCTCTGTCGTGTTGCCAGGAGGCGTTGACGGTGCCGTCACATCGTTCAACCATGTACCGAGG
Organism: Cryphonectria nitschkei; assembly: GCA_006503525.1. Lineage (NCBI taxonomy): Eukaryota > Fungi > Ascomycota > Sordariomycetes > Diaporthales > Cryphonectriaceae > Cryphonectria > Cryphonectria nitschkei. The sequence goes on from LAZJ01000031.1 coordinate 39,096, forward strand.
CTGGACGCACAGGACACAACGCCACCAGTGGGTGGAGGATAGGTACACGACCATGTCATATTGTCAGTTGTGGGACCCGTCGTGCTGGACTGCAATGTGCACTGGGCGTCGCCAAAAGTGAGATTGGGGCTGAAAGACGGTGTTTTCAGGTAGCTGTCAACCGCGACTTGGACATTGAAGATACTCGAGCTGGGGCTCTGCCGCTTCTCAAGTGATGCGGTAGTTCCACGAGGTGATTTGCGGCCAGCGATCGAACCGAGCTGGCCGTAGAAATTCTCTACTAGCACCTGTGTGATACTCGTGCAATTGCCTGTGTAGAGGCTCATCCCTGACCCATCAAAAACCAATGCATCTTCTCCCGGAATCTGCAATCCCAGTTGGCCTGTTACTGGGTTGTTGGGCGACAGATTCAAGACGTATGGATTACCACTGGCCAAAGCCGAGACGTACTGTGGCGTGGTGCCATTATTGCCAAGCGCAATGATCATGGGGTTGCTCAGATCAAAGTCATCCACCGGCACGACAGCAACAGCGACCATGTCCATGGACGCTGCAGGAGTAGGGAGTGTAAAGCAGGACGTGGGGGAACGAGGGGCCAACAAAGTCACCCCAGTCAGAGAGATGCTGCTCAGGGCGATGGTTGAGTGTGTTGTGAGAGCAAGCGAAGACGTTCCCATGGACATGCCCGAGGGCAACACAGTCGAGAAGATGGCTGGCGAGGATGTGCCGAAGCTGATTAGGGCCGCTGATGTTTCAAGGGCCGTATTGGAGCTAACGAGACTAAGAGTGATGGACAGAGACCCTGGGACTCCAGAGGTTGTCAGGGTTGAAGACGCAGCTGTGGGTGCGATTGTAGAGGAAATCACTTGAATGCTCGTAGATCCTGTGCCCGTTGGGGTTGGTGAGAGAAGCGAGGCGGAGGACGAAATGGATGTCTTTGAAGTGCCCGAGGACAAGAGCGGACCCAGACCATTAGACAAAGACACCACAGAGGCAACTGTGGCAGCGTTGACCGACGAAATCACAAGTGGGTTGGATGTGAGGCTTGAGACGGGCCCTGGTACGAGACTTGTGGACGAGGCGTCGAAGGAGGGAAAGGTCCCGGTCAGCGTCGTTGACGCGCCCGTGGACACAACAGCTGGCGAGCTCGAGCCAAGGAGCGTCTGGGAAGTGTCAGCGTCGAGTATACTAAGCTTGGAGCATGACACTCACCGAAAAACTGGCAGGCATGGTGCCAAAGCATTCGCATGCAGTGTAGATAGTGTGAATCTGAGTGAGGTAGACTGTCTCGGTCTGGGTCCTCACTAGCCAGGCGAAGAGCAAAGTAGATACGATCAGATAGAGCGGCATCTTGACGAACAGAGACATCCTGTATGTATTTCTCGAGGGAAATAACCAGATGGACTGTCAGGAGCACAGGGCCAGAAGCGAAAACAAGGGGCCAAGAAGAAATTCGAGCTTTCACGTCCCAGGCCGAGATGTGACACTCGATTTTTGAGATGCTGAGCCAGTCTGTATGCACGACAAAATGGTTGCTCACCGATTCGAGCGTGCAATGGGCTTGGAATGGGAATGGATAGGAAAATACAAGTTTGGGATGGGATTTCTAGATATGGAGAAAATGCTTTCAGAAGCTTGCTAAGAGGAAGGCATCAATGACAAGCATGACGATCGCATCTTGATTGGCAGCTTCATCCTCAGCGGCCGGGCAGGCTATGAAGGCAACCGTTCCTTCTCGTTTAGGAGGCCATCGTCATATTTCCTGCTACGACAGGAACTACTTCTTTAAAAGATGACTGATGATTGACAGTTTCCCTGGTCTCTAGCAAAGATTAGAAGCAGGCACTAGCACTGCCTGTACTTGCTCTTCCAAATCTACCATGGTTTTTGCGGTCAGGGTTTCTTTATGTCCTGCGTACAGACATCTTGACCATCTCTTGAAACATTGGTTGTAGAAGATTGAGGTTCTTCATATTGATGTGCAGTGGAGATCCTGATAAAACTTCGTCAAGCGGACTTCTGCTATTGCGTACCTTGTGACATGTAAAGAGCGAAGAAAGCCTGCAACGCTTTCCATTTAGTACACTCTTCCGGCCGTGGTTGCTGTTGCCCAATCAAAACAAATAGGTGGGTCCACCTTATCAGCACGTGCAACTTCTCGATAAGCGCTAACAATTTTTCGCAGAGCGCACCATTCCCGCCCCAATTTCTCCCGCCTAACGACCCGCTGCAGTTTTGCACGTCCACGACTACCCACGAAAAGACTCGATCCTCGGCCATCTTTCTCCCACCGATACCGATCAATCACCCCTCAATAACTCAAAATGGCCAAGATCTCGTGAGTGCGACCTCGATGCTCCTGTGCTGGACGATTTTGGACACGCCAATTCGGGCTTTGCGGGGTGGAGACGAGCTGCGCAGTTGAAGGGAAGGAAACCTCAACATCGATGTGCAAATTCTGCGAAAATACACGACAAACCATCGAGAAAAGTGCGAATGCGAAGCTGTCAAAACCCCCGCGCAGAGCCCGAAACCAGGCAGCTCCAAATATACGACATGGACGGATCATGAAGACGAGACGATTTGAAAGAGAACTTTCCACTGACGAAGGTGTCTGTACAGCCGTGGTGCCCCCGGTGGCAAGCTCAAGATGACCCTGGGTCTCCCAGTGTACGTTCTCCCGATCCTTTACAAAACTCGACTGTGAAAGAGGGACAACCTCGAAGCATACACCAAAAATTTGGAGCCAGGATGGGAACTGACATGGGTATATAGTGGTGCCATCATGAACTGCGCAGACAACTCCGGCGCACGAAACCTCTACATCATCTCCGTCAAGGGTATCGGTGCCCGCTTGAACAGACTCCCTGCTGGCGGTGTCGGTGACATGGTGTATGTATTCCCGAGTCGCGCAGCCACGATAGTCCACACCCCTCCACACATACAGATCGACCGCTCACGGCGCTTATGACGACTGTTTTGTTGCGGCGCGCACAACTCTCTGGAAAAAGACGACACAGCTGACAGCTCGCCTTCTGCAGTATGGCCACCGTCAAGAAGGGCAAGCCCGAGCTCCGCAAGAAGGTCCATCCCGCCGTCATCGTCCGCCAGTCCAAGCCCTGGAAGCGTACCGACGGTGTCTTCCTGTACTTCGAGGACAACGCTGGTGTTGTGAGTAGCCCTCCCTCGGCCCGTAGTCCAACAGATATGTAGAAGGAATTGTTTTGGGGGCAAAGAAACCGGGCTCAGCCCGGAGCGATGAACACCCGCAAAGACGGAGGCTGACACCTAGACCTACAGATCGTCAACCCTAAGGGTGAGATGAAGGGCTCTGCCATCACCGGCCCCGTCGGAAAGGAGGCTGCCGAGCTGTGGCCCCGTATTGCCTCCAACTCCGGTGTTGTGATGTAAGCGGGTTTACTTAGCGATGGATGTCGACGACGGGAAAGGAGTAGCATGCTAGGACCAGCTGCGGAAGTCGAAAAAGAATGGGTCAAGGGGTCGCGCACAATGAGAGAAAGACGACGACACCCTCCCCCAGGACGAATCCGAGACCTACACAACAGAGTTGAGGCTCGGCGACCAGCGGGCTTGATGGCATGATCGGGAGATTTTGAAAAAAGATACGGTCAGGCTTTGCATTTTACTTTTTTCGGCTGGCGTGTAACGGAGGTTCATACCAATGGCATGAGATTTACGGACCAAAGAGAAAAGTCGTCGCTGCTGCTGCTCCATCCAGTGCGTGCCCCTCTGTCGGTGTTTTGTGTGAAAACGTCCACGCGAATGTCGAAGAGGCATTCAAGCGGTGCCTGGAAGGTTATATCTGAAACTGGAAGGCAAGGCTGGCAAGGTCGCGCTGTTGATCCCGTATGAACTCACTGGCGATCGCTCATTCTTTTTTGTTTCTTTTTCTTTCTTTCTCACTCGTCACCTGCATACGGGGCCCAGTGCACCATCATGACTCCAAATCGACCTTTCCACATCGTCTAGCTGAAGCGCTATCGAGGAACTCGAAGAACGCCTTATAGCCTGTACAGCCAGGTGGTACGTTCCCTTGCAGGCCGCTTTTCACCCTGGTGTCCTATTTACGACAGGGAGGTAGACAAAGTCCCTGCGAGACTCTTGGAGATCACCCTATATTCTCATACAAGCTCAAGGAGTGTTTCTGCTCGATCCTGGCTTCCGTCCCTAGTGTGGTTCCGTGGTACTCTATGTGCACGACACCAAATGCCCACCCACATTGTGAGATTTGAGGTCAAGGACGACACAACGTTGTTGGCTTTACCATAGATTGTAGACATTTTACTGGATACACTCTTTCTCGCGAGTATCTTCCCGAGCTTGACTTCACGAATGGTCCACAGAAAATGCAAAATAATGCCTGATTTGTTGAGTATCACAAAATGGTGATACTCAAACCTAGATTGGTATGTATCAAAGGGTCGCTTGTGATAGCACTAGCGGTTTAGAATAGAAGGTTTTGTGTTGTTGATAGCAAGGAAAAGAAGGAAATTGGTGAAATCGTTGCCTGGAGCAAGGAAAATGAGATTCGAATGTTCAAAGAGAATTTCTGTTATCCCATACACTCATCTCAGTCAGCCAAACGATAAACTGGAACGGAGGAGGGAGGATGGCTGCTCACCCAGTCTGGAACAAAATAAAACGAATGGCACGGCCCTGGTCTCCCAGGCGATTGCAAGATGCTCCATAGCAAGATTTCTCCAGGCATCGTGTATTGCCATGGGAAAACAACGGAGGAGGCGAGCTGAGTGGAAGGAAACCGAGCAGTAGGAAACGGTGTCATTGGGGAGAAAGACTGGCCAGAGGCCGAAGTGCCTCGCCAGCTTCAATTGGAAAATGTGTGCCAACAACAATTGTTGCAGAGGACCCGTTGGCTGTCATCTCAGTGACAACCGACCCCTCAGGCGGGAAGACTTATTCCTCCGCCTGGCCAAGTCATGAGAGACTGAGCAGACATCTGCTTCCATGCTCGGGATTTGCGACAATGTTTTGGCACCCGCCGGACTCTGGGCCAGATGAGGGTTCGGACGATCTGAGGAAGGAAAAGGCAGTCGTGTATGTAGATTGGTCGAAGGGCCCTTGACGTCCGAAGAATCCAGGAAATTTGAGATGGGTTTTCAGCATGCAGTTGAAGACCTCACCGACAAGGGCCAACATCGCGAGACAGCCTGAGACGAAAACAACGCTCCTGCGGAATAAGAAATCAAGCGCGTCGGAGCCTTCAACTCAAGCATGATTTATCAACAATATGCTCCTTGGAAGCTATATTGTCCAGGTTAGGTAAAAGTCTGATGCCGGAACAGCATCCCAAAGATGGCTCTCAAGTCTTCTGCTGCTGCGCCGTCATGTTCTCGATGCCAGTCTTCGTTTCAGTGTGCTCCTTGCTCATATGGCGCTGCTTGACAAAGATACTCGCCACCATGCCCACGGCAGCGATGCAGGTATACATGATGAACATGTTTCTGACGCTCCCAGCAAAAGCTTCTTTCACGGCGAGACGCTGGCCAGCGTCCTGGATGGTCCTGGTGATGCCGACATTGGCCGCTGCGTCCTTGCCAGACAGAGCCTTGAGATCGGCGTCGTCCAGACCACTAGCGGCCAGGAACGAGGCGCGGGCGGACATGCTGTTTTGGAACACCACGCCACCAATCACAGTCGCCAGAGACGTCGCCAGGTTGCGGATGAAGCTGAGAGTTGCGGTGGCGTTGGCTGTGTCGGCTTGGCTTACGCTGTTCTGGATGGCCATGGTTGGGGTCTGGAAAAGCAGACACATGCCGATGCCGAAGATGATTTGGAAGCCGATGACCACTCCGAGGCTGGTATCCGTCCCGAACATGATGAGAAGACCTGTTCCTAGGGTGAGGAAGCTTGTTCCCACCCAGATAATCTCCCTATAGCGGCCGATCTGGTGAATGGCAATCCCGCCCAATATGTCTCCCGCCGCACAGGTGATGATCATTGGCAGCAGCAGGACACCGCTCTCAAGGGGTGTAGCAGCCTTGACGCTCTGAAAGTACAGTGGGAGGTAGAACTCTACTCCGAAAGATGCCATGCTGTGCGTAAAGGCAACAATGGCGATGGCGTTTGCTGAGAAGTCCTTGCTGAAGACGCTGAGCAAAACGAGAGGATACTTGGCCAGGCGTTTCTCGCTGTAAAAGAAGAAGCCAATCATGAGCCCTCCGAAGACGATGAGGCAGATAACCCTCGGGCTATCCCACGGATACGTAACACCACCGAAATCAAGGCCGAGCAGGAGCAGAATCGTAACGCTCAGGACAGACAGCGATCCAAACCAGTCAATCGCCCTGAGGCCATCGCCGAGCTTGGTACGCGGATTGTGGACATCCAGAAAGAACAGCATAATGACAAAGGTCAGGCCGCACACCGGCAGGTTGATCCAGAAGCACCACCGCCAACTGGCATACTGTGTCAGGGCGCCACCGATAACAGGGCCTGTAGTTCCTGCTAGTACCCAGACAACACCCATAGCGCCAATATACAGCGCGCGCTTGCGGATGCTGTACAGGTCGGAGATGATGATGTTCACCAGCTGCATCAGGCCGCCACCAGCTGTGCCCTGCAGAGCCCGGCCCGCGATCAACATGCCCATGGTCGTAGCCGTCGCGGTGATGACGCTGGCAGCAGCGAAGATGACGAGGGCTACCAGGACAGCCGACTTGCGGCCCCAGATATCGCTGCATCGAACCCAGATAGGGCCGGCTGCCGCGTTGGCCAGGAGGTACGCTCCGCCGATCCACATGTAGCCAGAGGCATTGTGAAGCTCAGCAGCAATCGTAGGCGCAGAGGTGGCGACGATGGTCTGATCCAGAGCTCCGATGAACAGCTCGAGCTGTAATGCAACGAGGGGAGAGGGTATATGTGTGTCAGCGGATTCATCGTTGGCCCGGCCAATGAGGATTTGGACATAAAATGCCTAAGTAAATCAATTACTTAGGCATAGAGAGATCGACGTACGCAAAGCGCGATGAAGATGGTGTAAACACGCAGCTTCGACCGTTGATGGAATTGCTCAGACACCTCAAGTTGCTCAATGTCGCGCTCGCTGGGCTTGTTCTGTTCAGCGGTGGCTTCGTTGGGAAGAGGAGGCGTCGGTGGTTTGGAGACTTCAGCATGGGCCACGCCAGGCTCAAGCACAGTGATGTCGTCCATCTTCCTATTTCTCCTCAGTGTGGGTTTGAATTGCAAATTGTGTGAATGAAAGTGAGGGGAATAGAGAGCAGAGGGTTATTGTGAAGTCTGACCGCTTTCTGTCTGTGTGGGTCGATTTTTAAGAAGAGAGATTCGACATTTGAGCTGCCTGAATTGACACGCGCCCTTGGGTCAACATGCTGTTGTCAATATTAGACTCACGCACGCCTCGCACCTCGGGTAGTACCACCACCCCTTGCTCATGCACTAGTTAATTCCTAGCGCTTACATATTTATAGGTTCTGCCTTTCAGAATTGTTCCATGGCAGGAAGTATCTTGTATAGGACTTTCCTCGAGCCTTCCTGCTATAATTATTCTCCGTAGACCAATTGAGTAAGTGCTTTCGCACTTTCTGATATGGAAATAAAACAAGTCAACAATACCGCTAGGCATGATCACAATGGATAGCAAAAAAAGTTCGGATACGAAGACCGTTTCACTATTCATTTATCCATTCTTATTTATTCAAATGCCCGTTCCAGTCTCGAAAGCCTATCTGCTCTGTCCTGGTCAGGCTTGAAAAGTTGGGGCGGGGAGCAAAAAAGACAAAGGATGTTCAGCTTGGATGGCTAGTTATTTACGCAGGCTGGTATGAGGCGATATGATATGACCCCTACATTGTTTGGGCCAATGCTGAGACAGACAGAGGTTCTAGTATTAAGAAAAGTAAGGATCTGCCAGGTGATGGAGCATCAGGTGTGGCAGCTCGGACATTATGTCGTGTAACGTGAGGTGTACCTTGAGTTGATTACGATTTGGCAGGCCCATCTGTGAACCACTCGGTCCCTGAGGCTCACTTAATTAGGGTAACGACAACATCATTAGGACTTAATCAGTCAACAAAAGCTGTCAATCTCAACAGAGAAATAATACTTCATGCAGCAGTAGGATTCATCAATATCAATTGCTGGCCGCCGACTATCCGTGTATCAAGTCAAGACTTTTTCCGACCAACCGTCCGTGATTCAACCAATAAGTTGCAAATGCGAATGCACAGAGCACCCTCCAATGGCTTTTTGACCCCTCCTTTCCCTCGCTATGCTCCTTGTGTTTGTATGTAATACATAAGTACAGTTCGTAAAAATTGATGTGTGGGGAAGGAACAAAACACAACCCCCCCCCCCCTCCCGAAAAGAAAAAAGGCATTGGTGACGTCGCCTTGTCCGTCCGCGAATGATGCAGGTCATGAATAATATGTAAAGTGGAAAAGTCGCGTTCGTATCGTCTTCAACAACGACTTGGGCCTGTCCAGTGTGCTCTTGTTCACGTTTGTTGTCGTCCTTCAGCCCTGATAGCCTATCCTCATGTCAAAGCTTCAAATGCACTCTCTCGTTTCTTTCTCCCCCTTCTGATTTTTTTCTTTCTGTTTTTGTTTTTGTTTCTCTTTTCTTTTTCATGCCTCCTGCGGTGATCACTGTGGTCCAGCTCCCCCCCGGCTACGCTCATATCTCCCATTCCTCATATCCAGGTCTCCATTGAAGAACGGCAGGCGAGGGTGAAGATCAGCATAGCCATTATCCAGGAACGGGTTCTGCTCCTGGGGATCAGACCTAGGGCGCGGCGATCTGAAATCTGGCGCATGGAACTGCGGCGCAGCAGGCCCGGGTCCCGCCATCGCGTTGGGGGATGGCAGAACAGCACCGCCGTGTGGACTAGAAGCGGGTCCATCAGGGCTGAACGGGTGCAAGATGCCGTCGTATGCGCGAGGAGGAGGAGGGGGCTGCTGCTGAGATGGCAGAGCGGCCGGAGCGGCCGCCTCGGGGGCGACGGCCGTGGGGGGAGGCAAGGCTGGTGGTGTCGTGGCAGCCTGCGAGTCTGCAGACGGCGGTGCCGACTCAGGTTGCGGTGTGGGTGTTGTGGTCTTATCGTCCGAGACTTTCTGCTTCTTGCGTGCAAGCGTCTCCTTGCGTTTGTTAACCGCCTGACGCATTGAACCATTTGCCCAACGAGCTGTAGGGTGAAGAACAAATAGCGAATGTTAGCAAGCTGTAGCTGACAATATATCATTATTTCCACGCACAGACACGATCCGCTTGTGGGCCGTGCGGCGATCAGTAAAAGGCTGCATCAGGAAATATGCTTGTCCCTACCTTTCATACTAGCGCTCATTTTCTCGCTCTTGGTCATGCTTGCGTAGTCTTTCTCGCTCAGGTCGTCAAGGTCTGGCCCCATGGCGCCATTCACTGACGCGCTGGACGAGGGCACAGGCGTGCCGCGCCCTGAAACGGAAGTTCCGCGGCCATCGGGTGGGAGGGATCCGTGGCGATTAGCAATGGTGCCCAGGGCCGGTAGGGGCGGGGCGTTCTGCAGCATGGACGGCATCGACATAGAACCGGGGAACGCGTTCACGGGGAACATGACTTGTCCAAGCCTAGGACGGTCGGTCGCCAGCGGTTGTGGGTCGTTGAGGCTGTTAGCCTCATACGTGAATCCATGGAAGTTGTTGGGGTGTTGAAGGGGTGCGGAACCCGGCGGAGGTCCGGCAGGCTGAGGTGTCGCGCTCTGCTTCCCTCTATTAGTATTCAGTTTGATTTTAAAGACTTTCCTGCGGGTGGGTGACTGGGGCCGTAGCGGAGTTGGTTCAACGGGATGGTTGTTTGGGGCTGAGAAGGGGTTGGCACCGACAGAGGAGGGCGCGGCGACGTGGCCTGGTCGCACGGGAGATGGCGCAAGGAGTGGTCCTGGTACAGGGCCGCCGCCTGTCACGTTGATGAAGGGGTTGTCAGGAGGCGCGAGAACAGACGCTGCCAGAGGCTGGTATCCATGGGAAGGTGGGGGGTATTGAGGGTTCTCGTTGCTATAGGGAGCTGGTGCCAAGTTAGACGGGTATGACGTTGGTACTGGATCCTCCTGGCGGTTCTTGGGCTTCCGGCCTCTCTTGGGTCGGGGCTGCTCGGCCAACACCTGGTTGATCGGGTCAGCCAGCTCGGAGTAGTTCTTCCTGGTCCTATTGCGGAAGGAGTAGCTGCTACCAACAGTCCGCTCGGAACTGGTAGACGATGAAGTCGACGGGCGCTTCTCCTCTGTGGGCGCCATGGTGTGATCGTTAGTCTGCGCATTGCTGGTCGCGCCGTAGAATGTGGTCGGAGGTATCTCCGCCTTGGGCTTTCGACCGCGCCGCTTCTTCGGAGGGGGTCCCTCTTCCTGCTTGACCTGGCTGTTCGCAGGGCGCTGAGACTGGATATCCTCAATTGAAGCGGCGGGGACGTCCTGAGGTGCAATTTCGGGAGCAACGGCAGTAGCAGTAGCAGCGGCAGCAGCGCCACGACGACGTTTGCGAGTCTGCGTCTGCTCCACGATCCCAACATCATTGGGCGCAACTTCTGCGGCAACAGCTGCCGCAGCCTCCCGTGCAGCCTCCTCTGCCGCTTCCCGCTCGGCAGCCGCGCGAGCTTCCGCTTCCTTCACAGCCTTGGGCTTGGGGCCCCTCTTCTTCTTGAGAGGTGGCTCGGGCACAAGGGCAGGTTCAGGCGGGGCCTCGGGCTGCTGTTGTTGTGCTGCGCCCTCATTCTCGCTCTCGAACTCTCCATCTAGATTTCTCCTGCGGCGACGCTTCCTGGGATTGCTGGTGGGCTGCTCCACTGGAGTGGGAGCCCTGCTAGGCTCCTTGCTCTCATCAGACAGGAGGCGCGCGGGCCTCCGCGTGCGCTTGCCCAGGCTGAAGCTTGCAGGGTGCTCATCTATCGCCTCTGCAAGCCGCTGACTAGGCTTGGGCCTGTTGCGAAGGCGAGTGTTCTGTAGACCATCCCTCTGTAGGATCGGATCCTGCTTCCCAATCATGCTGGGGCGTGGGTCCCACTCAAAACCCCAAGCCTGGGCTGCGACCTGATCCTGGTGTCGCTCATATGCCTCTGGATGGATCGAAGGATAATCATGCTTCTTCTCATTGGTCTTCTCTGCACGAATGCCCTTGACCTCAAAGTCCCGCTTCTCCACAGTGACAGAGCCTTTGGCCTTGGCCAAATCTCTGGCTTCGCGGGCCGCTTGAGCTGCATCGTGCGCACGCCGGCGGACAGCATTGTCCTCGTCATCAGTGATGATCTTTTGCCTCTTCCATTCGTCCTGCCAGGCTGCCAAAGCGTTGTTGGCCGTGGCCAGGATGCTGTAGAGTTCCTCGTCCGACATGTTCTTGTGGGTATCGAGAATGTTGATGAACTGAGACGGAGACCTGATGCGGCGGAAGCCGTACTGCTCGGGAGGGGGAGGTCTAGCTTTCCGCATTGGCTCGATGACCGGCTCTGGAGAGCCTGCCCTGCTGGTAGCGGCAGACTCGGGCGCAGGCGATGGCAGATCAGACATAGGTGTTGGGGTCGGGGCGTTGGACACAATCTCGCCCTCAAGGCCTGGCTCCTTGTCGGGAGCCATAGATCCAAGGTCTTCTGCATGTCCATCTGCGCCGTCAGACGACTGGAAATTAAGTGTCTCGAGGGGCGTAAGGGTACCCGAGTCCTGGCTGATTTCGGGATAGTAATCTCTAATCTCCTGGTATGGGGTAAGGAAGGAGAAGTCACGAGGAGGGTATGATCGAACTGGGCGAGGCTGCTCAATCAGATTAGCAAGCCTGCTGCTGACGCCCTTGGTCGCTTTGGGTTTGAGCGGCTCATGCTGCTCGATGCTCTGGCGGATCTTTGGTGGCCGGCCAGGTCCTCTCTTCTTAGGACCCTCGAGAGTCGAGGGCGGCGTGGGGGTGTCTTGCGCGGGTGCAGCACGGTTGGCTGCCTTGAGCCTGCCGTCAGTCTTTTTGCTGGCAGCAGGCTGGTCTGTAGTTGACGAAGTAGGCTCTTCATCTGCCAGGACCGAATCCTCGGCAACGCGATTCAATCGCCGCTGAGAAAGGTTTGAAGAAGGTTAGCCTTGAGCATACACTGGGGATTGGTTTGGTACGCAATGACCACAGGCAACAGCAACACGTACCCTGGGGCGAAGAGATGGCTTCTGAATGTCCTGAGATCCATCCATCGCGTCTTGTTGTGGTGATTCAATTGGTGTTTGTTTTGATTTTCTGGTCAGTGTGACCCTGCTATGCTGAGCAGGAGTGGGTTGGTCCGTCTTGGGAGAAGTAGAAGTGGCTTTCTTGAGGAGAAGGTCGCCAGGAGAAATGACCTCTGTCGCGTTGGAGTCGGCTGAGTTTTGTGAGCTCGGTCGGGCTGCCGAAGGGCTATTGTTGGTGGCATCAATTGGGCCCTTCTTCTCTTGGAAGTCCTGGGAACCTTCTCGACCTTGTGGAGATTGGTTATGGTCGGCTTCAGATTTGGTGGCTGCAGGGACAATGGGATCTGTCGATTGGGGTTGTTCCTCCATTGTGGTGCTATTGTGATCAGGTAGTTGGGTTGATTGGTCCTCGACCTTGGTTTCCTGCCCGTTGACTCGCACCTTCGACTCATCAACAGGAGCAGGTGACTGGGGAGCTAGGGGTGATGCCAGAGGCGTATTGCTCTGATCGAGATGAACAGAGCCTTCAGACTTGGTGGGGTCCGCCAGCGTTTCCATTTCTGACTGCATGGTCATTGGCGAGGTGACCTGAGGCTGAGATAGGATGGCATGCTGCGCGTTGCCGTTGCGCGATGGGGACTCGCCAGAATTATTGCTGGCAGTCTCTGATGGGTGGCTATTTGAGGACGACGAGGAGGGAAAGCCAATGGCTACACCACCAACCTCAATGGTATCCTTTAGCTCGGTATCAGAGGGCTGCTGCTCAGGGGAGGGGTTTTCCACAGGGACGGCTGTGGTGGTGCTCTTCCTCTTGGTGTAGGGACGACGCGCAGGCACGGGGGAGGCTGTCCTCTGGTTGTCGCTGCGGGCCCTTTTCTTTGTCGGCCCTGTAGCTGACTGAGACTGAGACTCCTCCTGTTGCTCGAAGCTGGTGTCAACGACAGGTTGTCGCTTACGAGCAGCACGGGCGCCAGACACGGTGATCTCCAGAGGGGGGGCATCTGAGGGCTGGATGTATACATCGGCAGGGTCGTCATCGTTCATTTGAGCATAGTCGATGCGAGCACGTTTTCGAAGTGAGTGACCTCCCTTGACCGCAGCCTCCTCGTCGGCAGCAGTAGCGGCAGCAGAGTCTGTAGGATAGTCGAGGGTGCGCGCCCTCCTTCGGCCGGGTGTCTGCCGGGGATTGGGCTGGGGGGTTGAGAAGGTAAATGAGTGACCCAGGCCTTGCTTGGGCGCCTTCTCGGTGCGAGGGGTCGACTCCGTGTTGGGAGTCGCAGAGGACGACATATCTGTGGATGCAGGGGAAGAAGATGCGTATTTGTAGAAACGTTGCTGAGAAGGGGTATTCTTACCACGGCCACGGGTGGTGGTCGGAGTACGGGTATGAATGCCTGCAGGCGACTCAACTTGAAAAGTGAGCGAGTTGGTCAGGGAACTAGAGGAAGCGTGAGATTCATCGTATGAATGGTGATTGCCAGAGGATGAAGAAGGTCGACCAGCACGAGAAGATCCTCGAGGGCGACCGACTTTTTTCGCTCCACGGCCTTGGGTCTGGTGATGATGCTGCTGTTGCTGCTGCTGCTGCTGCTGGCTCTGTCCTTGCTGCGGCTCCTGCTGCTGCTGTGGCTGCTGGGGCTGTTGGTGGTCTTGGTGCTGGGAATCCATGGTGCAGCCAATCAGAGGCGCCCCTCTCTTTCAAAGGAATAATAAGGGGCACCCGGAAATCACCGCAGGTAGAAACTGGGTCGGTGTTAGTAGTCGCGGGCCAGCAGAAATCGCCGGCGAGAGAAGTGCTGGGGGCCAAGTCGAATTGGTGAAAGGACGTGTACAGAAACAAAGGGAAACGATTCTCGTGTCAAATGGAAGAAGGAAAATCAGCGCGTCAAGGTGTTTGCTTTGGCTTGGGCGTGAGAGAAAGAGAAAGAATGAAAGGACCAAGGTGAGAGCGTGGGTAAGATGACATGCTGCGACGTGTGTGTGTGTAAAAGCAGTTTTTGGCCCCTTACTGCACCGCGTTCACACCGTCAAAACTGCATCAACACGTACCTCGATAATTCCAAAAATGCAGTCAAGAAAATCTCCTTGTAAGTAAGAACACGCTGATGTATTTTTCAGGTGGTCGAAAATGGCAGATGGTTGCAATATCAGAATGCGAAACAGGTCATGTCTTATGCGTGTTGTCGCCTCTTTTTCTGGACTCGAACCTTGGCTGATGGCCGGCACGGATTTTCGAAGGTCATGACCCTTCCAGCCTGTAAGAGCGCCAGATCCTAGCAGGCCAATGACAGCCTCAGCAGGCCCCCAGAAACGCACGGACCAGCGCAGAAGGGGGCTGCTTAGGAAGGGTTCGCAGCTGGGTAGGGCAGAGAGGTAGGTACCTGGGTACTTGCAGCTACTCCCCCTACCGGTTTGGGTTAGGGTATCAGCCAATCAGCTTTCACCCTTTGGCCGTAGCCTCACGCTAGGCTGTTCTGATACTAGCTTGCCTCCCTTTCCCCTGCCTATTGACGTGCGTCTGATACATACTGTCTGTTACCTTCACTTCAGGGCAGCTCTCCGCCCGACTTGGAAATAGTGACAGCAACCTTGTGACAACCTCTTCCCCCGAGAAGGCTCATCATTACACGCCCACAAGCCGACTTTTCTTACTGCTACTTCTCCTGATTTTGAACCTGCTGTATCTGCAGACACCCTCACGTGGGTTACTACTCGCCCTGCCACCAGAGAGAGAGGTCTTGACCAGAGAACCCCACCTTCGACATGGCCAGCAAGCGTGGCAACAAGGCCTCCGCCGACAACGAGATCGACGAGCTCTTCGAGGGCATCGATACCAAGAAGGCTCCCGCGCCGACTGGGAAGACGCCCGTCTCTGCCAAGCCCAAGGCCGGAGATGACATCCTCGCGGAGCTCGAGAACGAGTTGGGCGAGAAGGCCCCCTCCCGCCCTCATACCCCGCGCGTAAGGGAACCGGCCAAGCCGGCCAAGCGCACAGGCACACCCTCCACAGAGGGTACAGCCGCACGGGCATCCCTGGAGCAGCCGAACGTCACCCGAAAGTCCGTCGAGAGCACCCGGTCTATACATGCAAGCTTCACCCCGAGCGCGACGTCCTCAGAGTTGCAGGAGTCCGAGAAGACGAAGGGGACCGTGGAGCAGGCACAGCAGGCTGCAGCTGCATCAGCCGGTGGTGGTAGTTGGTGGGGAGGCTTCGTATCGACTGCTACTGCGGCTATGAAGCAGGCCGAAGCTGCGGTCAAGGAGATTCAGCAGAACGAGGATGCAAAGAAGTGGGCAGATCAGATGCGAGGCAACGTCGGTGCTCTCAGAGGACTGGGTAAGTTACACGACATCCCAGTGGCTTCTATCTGTGCACAGCAGGCATTGTGTCGTGCAGGGCTCTATCCTTGCCGGGCCACAGCATGTTCTAGTTCGGTTGCCGGTGTCCCAGTTTGCTAACCCTGACCGTTCAGGAGACGGCCTTGCTCATAGAGCGCTCCCTGCGCTCACCAATATCATGAACACCATCGCACCTCCAATCTCCCAACACGAGCGCTTACTTATTCACATCACCCACGACCTCGTTGGCTACCCTTCCCTCGACCCCCTCATCTACGGCGTATTCAACCGGGTTATGGCGCAGGTGGAAGGAGGTGATCTGATGGTGATCCAGCGCGGACACGAGAGCTCCATAAAGTCTCCTTCCAACGAGAAGAGTGGTTTCTTCTCGGGTGGACACAGCGCAGCTGGCTGGCGTGACGGGCCCTGGTGGCGCGACGTGGGCGCCCCTCGCGATCTTGGTCTGATCAAGGGCATTGTGGAGGGAACGAAGCTCTGCCGTGCCAGCGCCGAGTCGTACAGCGCCGAGTATTTCTCTGCGTCCGGTGGTATCGAGGGCGCACGTCAGCGTGCCGTCGAGCCTGTCAGCGAGAGCAACCCGGTGCGCAGCTCCGACATCTTCCTCGCCGTCCAGGCGATCCTCACCGACGAGGACAAGGCCTTGTTCCAGGGTGGCTCCTCGACCGAGAAGGAGAAGGACTCGTCGGCCGTGTTGGAGGAGGACAGCAGTGATGAGGTCGTCTGCTTTGCGATCTACATCTTTGACCCCGTACACGAAATTCAGTATAGCGCGCTGAGCCAGAGCCTGCCTGCCAAGTGGATCCGCTGGCTGGATGCAGTCAGTCCCCTGACCCCAGGAAGCAGCAGTGATGGCGCTGCTGCGGACGTTGAAAATGTGCCTGATGAAATCCGCGACATTGTGGAGAGCGGAGGCGTTGACCCGCGAGAGTGGGTGGCCGAGTGGGTTGAGGAGGTTCTCACTCTGTCTGTGGGCATTGTGGCACAGAGATATGTTGCGCGACGCATGGGTGTCGGCGAGGGCGGCATTGGCAAAGGTAAGAGGAGGATGGAAGAGGTTGTAGCGGAAGGTGGAGGCGAAGCCGCGCGGGCCGGCGTCATCTGAGCACGTCAAAATTGAGAATCGGCACCTCTTATGACCCCCCACGCTTAAAGAGAGGCTTTGTCCGTTCTGCAGAGTTTGCTTTTGATGGGGCCTGTACCCGGGGTTTTGACGAGGCCCAATAGCTATCGTGGTCTCCTTTATCTCGTTCTCTGTGCGGGCATTTCTTTTGGATAATGAGAGGCGTTTGGCGTGTACACGGAGCCTGGACGGCTAGTACGACCTTTTTACTCATTTTCATGTCAATATCGATCACGTCTCTATTGGCGAATGCAGCAACAACAGGCCACTGCAGGAATCTCAGGTGTGGTCTAATAACGTTGTCTCGAGCACGGCTCTTCTCAAAGAACCGTGCTCAAGCTCCGTACACCTCTCACCGTCTGAATACATGCGACAGCAAAGTTATAAACTTTTTATTAAGGTTTTTTTTGCTGCTCTTTCAAGTCGCTGAAGACTTATTCTTCAACGTGATCCTCGGCCGAATCCGCCAGTGCTATACAAGAATCCTTGCCTTGCCAGCTTGCACCATTGCGGGCCATCCCGTCGTCATCCTTTCATTACGTTTCCTAACCTTAACGGCGCCTGGAGATGCTCCTTTGACAATGAATGAGAATTGACTTGTCTTCTATTTTAACCCTCCGTCTTGAATAAGAGCATGAATTCGCCTCTGAACTGTGGACCCCCCTTTTAGATTTTTCTAGATGAAGCAGGCCCCCTTGCTGTGACTCGACCTGATTACGGCACAAAAGGCCCGGAGAACACATCATGGCGCCGCAGTCGTACTACTGGGGGTGCATGCGCGGCCGTTCTGGCATGGAACTATAGCTTGTGGTACTATGGGGAGACGTTCAAGCACACCCATCCATTTCCCCCAAAAAGCACAGGCGAGTGCCCATGTGTGGGGCCCAGATACAGGTTGAATCGGTCCTATACTTGCGTTCTGGCCCATATAGCCTGTCCCGGCCAGTTATCTCCGCCGTGATAGGCGGTTTGTGAGGTCCGGTTGATCATCTCCATATTCTCTCCAATAGTCCTTGTCCAGGCATGGCGATTATGCAGCCGGGTTGCTTTAAAGGCTCCTCGTACACCCTCCTGGTCAAACATGGCGGCAACGCTCATGCTCTTCTCTCTTAGACAACGTGCAAGTCTACGGTGTCGTTGTGCTGGCCTTTGCCTTGCCCTTCAGCAGACAGGGATTCAACCTATTGTTCACGCTCTCCTCTTGTCACACAAGGCATCTCTTTTGCTGCGCCGGCGTCTCCGTCTCCTGAGGGGGCAGGACAACTCATGATGGCTACGGAAATCCAGGAGATAGGCACCGAGTCGCCTCCTGCCTATGATGGTGTGGAACAGACTAGTGAGGTGAAAAAGGAGGATGGCATCGTTGAGGAAAAGTCTGTGGATCTTGAGGAGAACCAGGACGATGATGGCAAGAACTTGATCCTGGACAGGGCAGAGGCTACAGAGCTTACACCCGTCGAGGCCTTCAAATGGAACGTCGAAGGGGACCAGTCGCCATGTGAGTTTATTTTGATGTTCCATATGCATAATCAGTTCATGGTTATTGTTATAATTATTATATACATTGATATTGACTTGAAACTAGTCCCAGAAGTTGCTGCTTGCGTACCCAACACAGACGACCCAAGCATACCATGCAACAGTAGGGCAAACCTTTCCTCCCAGCTGTTCGCCCTTTACTTTGTTGCCTTCCACTGACCGACCCTATTTTCTACTGTACCTAGCATTCCGAGCCTGGGTGCTCACCTCGATATTCGTCATCGTCTTCTCTGGCGCCAACCAGTTCTTCTCCCTCCGCTACCCCAACCTGTCCATCGGGTATGTGGTGGCCCAGCTCCTGGTCTACCCTCTCGGCAGGGCATGGGAGAGACTCCCCCGCTGGCGTGTGCCCCTGGGCAACTTCTCCTTCGACATCAACCCGGGCCGCTTCAGCATCAAGGAGCACGCGCTCATCGTGATCTGCGTCAACATCAGCAGCAGCGCAGCCTATGCCTCGTGGGCCCTCACCGCCATCGTCAGCCCCGTCTACTGGGACACGGACTTTGGCGCCGGCTTCTCGTTCCTCTTCCTGCTGACGACGCAGATGATCGGGTTCGGCCTGGCTGGGCTGGCACGCCGCTGGCTCGTCTACCCGGCCGCCCTCATCTGGCCGTCGTCCCTCGCGTCGACGGTGCTCTTCCGCGCCCTGCACGAGCCGCAGGAGCACTCGCCCGCCAACGGCTGGACCATGACGAGGTACAAGTTCTTCGGCCTGATGACGCTCTTTTCGTTTGTGCTGTTTTGGTTCCCGGATTATATCTGGACGAGCCTGAGCACGTTTGCGTTTGTCACCTGGCTCGCGCCGCACAACCAAAAGGTCAACACCATCTTCGGCATGAACTCGGGCTTGGGTCTGCTCCCTCTCAGCATCGACTGGACCCAGATCAATTACGCCGGCACCCCACTGACGACGCCCTTCTACATCACCTGCAACGCCTTCGCGGTGGTGGTAATTTTCTATCTGTTTTTGTCGCCCATCCTATACTATTCCAACGTGTGGTACAGTGCGTACTTGCCCCTATTGTCGTCGAGCACCTTTGACAATACCGGCTCGTCGTACAACGTGACCAAAGTCGTGGACGAGAACCTCAACTTCGTGCTCAGCAAGTACGAGAGCTACTCGCCCATGTACATCTCCATGTCGTACTCGCTCACCTACGCGCTGTCCTTTGCGGCCGTGACGGCGGTGGTGGTCCACACGTATCTGTACAATGGCAGCGAAATTTGGGCCAAATTCAAGAACTCCAGGCATGGCGGCGAGGACATCCACAAGAGGCTGATGAAGTCGTACAAGGAGGTGCCAGACTGGTGGTACGGCGTGCTGACGGTTGTTGTGGTAGCGCTTGGCATCGTGACGGTCAGGTACTGGGACACTGGGCTTCCCGTCTGGGGGTTCATCGTGGTGTGTTTCGGTCTGGGCGTGTTGATGATAGTTCCAGAGGGGATACTGGAAGGAACGACGAACCAAAGAGTGTAAGTCTGCACGCGAGATCTCGGAAAGTTTCGGCCTGTGTACTGACCACGAGGATGTTTCCCCCCTTCCTTTTCAGGTTCCTCAACATCATCACTGAGCTCATCGCAGGCTATGCCTGGCCGGGCAAGCCTATTGCCAACATGATGGTCAAGTGTTATGGCTATAATTCAGTCAAGCATGTAAGTTGCCCCCCAAAGGGAAGGAAGAAGCATCGAAGGACTCTTGAGGCACCCGAAAATAAGATTTCTGACAAGATGATGTAACAGGGCATGGACTTTGCGCAAGACTTGAAGATGGGACAATACATGAAGATTCCCCCGCGCGTGCTCTTTGTCGGGCAGATCTACTCGTCCATACTGGCCACCGCAGTTCAGACAGGAGGTTAGTTAATTCTTTTAAACTCTCAAACGCCAGCCTGTCAGCCTCAGACAAATAGATGGCTGACAACCCTCCTCTACAGTACTCCGCTGGATGATCGGCCACATCCCCAACCTGTGCTCTCCAGAGAACACCCAGCGCTTCACCTGCAACAGCGCCAAGGTCTACTACAACGCCTCCCTCATCTGGGGCACCATCGGCCCCCAGCGCATGTTCCAGTCTGGGCAGGTGTACTCTGCGCTCCCCTACTTCTTCCTCATCGGGCCCGTCGTCACCGTGGCTGTCTATCTCCTCTACCGCCGCTACCCCAACTCTTGGATCCGCTACGTTAACGTGCCCATCTTCTTCAATGCGGCGGGCAACATCCCGCCGGCCAACACGACGCAGTACAGCCTGTGGTTCATCTTTGGATTCCTATTCAACTACCACCTGCGTAAGAAGGCGTTCCAGTGGTGGAAGCGGTACAATTATCTGTTGCAGGCGGCCATGGATACCGGGACTGCGCTGGCGACGGTGCTCATCTTCTTTGCGCTGAGCTATACGGGGACCACGCTGAGCTGGTGGGGAAACAATGTCGGGTCGAATACGGATGACTCGAACTCGGTGCCTTGGCTGACGGTGCCGGATGGCGGGTACTTTGGAAAGGGGCCTGGCCAGTTTTAGAAGTTAGCTGGAGGGACAAAGGAAATGAGATGTAGGATGGCTTGGGAGTATTTAGGAATGTGAGGGCGTGAGACGAAGAGAAAACATATTACGCTTGTCCCGCCGGAATTGTTCCTCACATAATGATTGCTGTTCAGATTCTCTATATCTCCATGATTATATACTGCGTGCAATCTTGGTGGATCCGTCACTGCAGCAGGACTTGCGTGGTACTTTCTCTGTCCTGGCTGCGGGTGCCGATCGCTGGTGCAATCGTGATGCTGTATCCCCGTCTTGAGCGCACCTTCCGGCTTTTGACGCGAACTCTCGGGCTTATCACACCACTAATGCAAGCGAGCGTATCTTGTGCACTGCGACAACTTGCTGTCGAACAGTAAACTTGGTCTCCAATCAGAAACCACACAACCACTCATCTCATCGGCATGGTCGTTATACGGCTTTTCCTAATTGTTCACCTAGATCACTTCTGAACGATCTCCCTAAGTAATTATCATGGCATCACAGATTGCCATAAGCAACCATGACGTCGACAAAGAACCCCGAAAAGGAAACATACCATTCGTCCTCGACTCGGGGCGCACTTTCCTCCTGAATGTGCCTGATGCCTACGACCCAGACCAACCGCATCCGCTCGTTCTTTCCTTCCATGGAGGTGAGTCTTGTCCCCTTTCTCCTTCACGCAAATTATTAAGGCACATTCCCTTGGCTCCACCACATGACTAACCCGACCCAGCCGGCGGCACCAGCGAGAAACAACAACGCATAACCCAACTCTCCAGCCCAGGCCTCCGCATAGCAGACAAGCCATTCCTCACAGCCTACGGCCAAGCCCTCGCAAGCCACGAGCTAGGCGGCCGCACCGCCTGGCAGGGCGCACCCTACGTCGACAAGACCGTCGACGACATCCAGTACGTCCGCGACATCCTCGCTGCGGTCACGCGCCGTGCAGCCTACCACATCGACACGGCCCGCGTCTATGCGTGCGGCAAGTCCAACGGCGGCGGGCTGGTGGTGCTTCTAGCCTGCCACCCAGAGGCACCCACTGAGGTGTTTGCTGCGCTGGCTGCCGTGAGCCCTGCTTTGTACGAGGGGACGTGGGCGGTTCATGGGGGCTTGGAGCAACGGCCGCCTGTGCCTATGCTTCATGTTCATGGGACCAAGGACACGGTTACGCCGTTTCTTGGGCAGCCGACTGGGAAGGGCTGGGGAGTGCTGCCGGATGTCAGGGCGTGGAGGCGGCTGTGGGCGGAGCGTAATGGGGCTGGAAGTGGTGGTGGCAGTGGCAGATATCCTGGTGCGCTGGTTCAGCCTGATCGGGTGGAGGAGGTGCATCCTGGCGTGTGGGAGGAGGTCTGGGACTGTGATCAGGAGGGTGGCAGTGGTGCTGAGGTCAGGGCGCTGAGTGTGGAGGGGTTGGGACACTCGTGGCCGACGACAAAAGGGCTGGACTATTCTGGACGGCCAGATTATAAGGCGGGGTTTAACCTTACGGAGGAGCATTTGGTGCAATTCTTCTCGAGGCATTCTCTGGAGTAGGGTAGGGAGTATAATTTAGGGGACAGGTTGTCTTTCACCACTGCATAGTCTATATAGCTGCTATAGATATGCGTTTATTAGGACAGATCATCTCAACGATTCGTTATACGTCTCATCAAGGCAATTCTATGATTTTGGATACTCTTTGAGCTTGCTGCCGAAGTGCAAGTGCTTTAGCCTGACCTGACAATAATATGGGGTTCAAAAGTAGGGCCTACATGGGAAGACACACTTTTGCGAGCAGTACACAAATGGCTTTACGCATGCTTGTAAGCAATAACTCGAAACTCGGTAATGCATCCTCGTTCATGATAAATTGCCTGTCTGAGCCTTCACTCTTACAACCTCCAAGGCTGTCACTGGCCAGCAGCCACTCCACGACGCTATACCTGGACAGTCCCAGTCTGCTAATCAAAGCTCACCAGAGCGGCGATAATTATATAATTCATACTTCAAACAAAAACATCCCAAGCCAGTATCTTCATTTCTTCTTCAGGGGCTATATGACAATTCTCCAACAGGTTGGATGGCGCTGCTGTATGCCCACATGGTTCCACACATACACCACAACACATCTTCACCACTCCCGCTGCCTCAACCACAATCAAAACGAACAAGCCAATCGAATGACACACAACAGGATGCACTATGACACATTCCGAGAGGGGTAGCTATCCAAAAAGGTGTTTCCTAATATCAGAATCCTGTTATTTCTGCAGGAATACCATTGCTGCTTACCATCTATACAGGCCGATATCGGCGCTCTACGTGCGTATAAGTCGACTATATATTTTCCCCAACAACAAACTGAAGAAACATCTCGAGAAACCAAGCCCTATCAACGACCACTTAATTCTTCTCTCTCTTCTGAATCATCCAACCACCCCATTGGCTCCTCCTCAAACCCCACCTTTCTCACCATGGCCGCCCCACGCGAACAAGCAACCTACACCTTTGGCCACCACGCCAGCGTAATCAACAGCCACGCCCGCCGCACCGCCCAAGACAGCGCCGCCTTCCTCCTCCCCTACATCCAGCCGCACCACACCATCCTCGACGTCGGCTGCGGCCCAGGCACCATCACCACCGACCTGGCCCAGCTCGTGCCCCAGGGCAGAGTCACCGGCGTCGACTTTGCCGAGAGCGTCCTGGACAGCGCGCGGGCCCACGCGCGGGGGCGGGGCGTGACGACGGACAACCTGGTCTTTGAGGCCGTGGACGCGAACGCGCTGCCGTACGCGGACGGCTCGTTCGATGTGGTGTTTTGCCACCAGGTCCTGCAGCATGTGAAGGACCCCGTGGGGATCCTGCGGGAGATGCGGCGGGTGGCTAAGCCCGGCGGCGTGGTGGCGGCGCGGGAGGCGGATTATAAGAGCTTTTCTTGGTTTCCGGAGCCCGCTGGGCTGGATCGCTGGCTGGCTGTCTATCGGCAGGTTGCGAGGGCGTGTGGGGGCCAGCCTGATGCTGGGCGGTATGTTTTGCAGGTAAGTTGATGATTCAGCTAACGGGCGTCCTTGTTTCTTGTGTGGATCGAGGATCTACTATTAGTAGTATAATGATTAACCAGTGTCAATACTAGTGGGCCAAAGAAGCTGGGTTCCAGCGGGATCATCTCGTCCACACCTGGAGCTCCTGGCACTACACGGGCGAGGCGGCAGAGAAGTTTGGAGAGAGCTGGGTGGGCCGGGCGCTGCATTCGGATTTCGCAAAGCAGTTTCTCAAGTTCGAGATGGGTTCGCAGGCAGACTTGGATGATATCAGCGCCACGTGGGGGAAGTGGTCTACCGAGGAAGACAGATTCATTGTGATTCCTAACGGGGAGATTTTGTACAAGGTCCCGGAGAGCTCAGCTTGATCGTTGGGGTTGTCATGATAGTTTTCAATACCAAGATGGGGAGTAGCGAGTGTTTCTCCTCTTGTACATACTGGCTATTTGCTGCTAGCGGTGCTGTAATGATGTTCTTGATTCTTACTTTCTCCAGAATGTCAATTCAGGACTTGGCGGAGACCTCTCTTGTATGTTGGAAATGTTGATATGATACTGATATATTTGCCAGCAGTGTCTGCCGTAGCCGCTTTTTGTGAGGGTTGATTACCGGAAAAGGATGAATATGATTGTATGTTGTGTAGCCTAGAGACTGTATTACGAGAGAAGGGGGGGGGGGGGGGGGGGGCTCAATATCTCAGCTCGAGGCATCTCAAACGCATGTCGTTGAAAACGCCGCCGGCTATAACTGCCAACTGCTGTCAACGAACGAGAAGAATTCCATGTCCTCCAGCAGCCATTAACCAAAGTACTACTAGGTTCCGATTAAGCCCTTTCGAGATGCATTTATACATTGCTCTCCAACCTGCCACTATTGAAGTTACACAAACTGCGCCACATAGATCCTTTTCGGGTAGGTAGTATAGTGTTGATGCATCTGAACTGGATTTGACGCTGAACTCCATTATAGTCAGGTTGGCACTTGTCACGAGGTTCAAATGAGATATCATCACAGTTCTTGGGTGCCCCTACCATTGCTATTGTGCTTGTGCCAGTTCTTCTCCAAAAATCTATGTATATGGATCTATATCTCCTGAGCAACGTGTATAGGTACCAAGTAAACGCAGCAAGGCTCTCATGCATCAAACACCCGCACGTCACCACCCAAACTTCTCCACAGCAACGCGCACATTCGCACCCCTACCTATAGCCGTAGCACAGGTATTCCGAACCGTCCTGTTCAGGCCATCCGGCCCAGATACAACAACAGCAGACTCGGCCTCAGAACAAGGGCCCTCAGTCCACGTCTCGACGATCCCCGCGACATCCGGGCGCCCGCCCACAGAAGTCGGCCTCGGGACCACAAGCTCCAGCCCAGCCGAGACGAGCTCGTCCAAAGTCGCCCTGGGCACCCACTCACGGTGCTCTTCCGAGTGGATGATCCACAGCATGCGGACAGTTCGTCTCCTCTTCTTGCTCGTCGGCATCCCCAGGCCGGGAGTGTCCTTGTCATCGTCACCGACTACGTGCTCCCCACTACCGGAACCCCATGAGATTTCAGCCCACTCCTGCAGCAAGGCCCAGATGAGCGGTAGCGTTACGGCAATGCCACTGCCACCAGCCACCAGGATGGCGTTATCTGCAGCCCGCAACATGTCGAGTGCGTGGCTGGAGCCATACGGCCCGTCGAGACGGACGCGAACGCTGCGGTGGCGGTGAGCGCAGCAGAGCAGATCAGCTGTGAACCCCTCGTGGGCACGGATCAGCAGACGCATGGAGATGTGCTGCGCGTTGCGCACGCTCTCTTCGTTATTCTCATGACCACCGCCCTGACTTGTTGGAGGCAGTGGTGCTGGAGACGCGATGGTGAAGGGGTGTGCCTGGAGCCTATGTGTCAGGCCCAGCCGCGGTACGCAGAGGAAAACGTGGTCGGTCGGCTTCCAGCCGTGTCTGATGCTCTGCCGAGGCCAGAGACTTCTCCATCGAGAAGATAAAGAAAAAGAAGAACGAGGTGGTGGGCGGTCCCATTCCGCTGATAGGAAGATGGTCTCGCCATCTGGAAGAACGCGGAGGTTTGCCTCTACCGTCGTAGATTTGAGCCCAAGGCGCCAGACAATGCGGTCGACGATAAAAATGGCTAGGGCCGCGAGTACATAGGGCCGGGCAGTGAAGAAATGTAGGTACAGAAACCAGAGGGCGAGGATCTGCAGGACGACGTGCGAGGCCAGGAACATCTCGTACCAGCGCTGGCGGAAACTGCCGAGAGAGGTGAAGAAGAGCAGCTCATACGAGACGAACGCGCCAGCACCACGCAGGACAAGGGGGTGAGTGAGGTATTCCCAAATATCGGTCTTACGATGCAGCCACTCGGGTTCGAGAGCGAACCGCCATAGCAACACGCCGACGGAGTGTACGAGGGCCACGAGGCACATCCACTCGCCAACACGCCGATGGAAGATGTTGAGGGCTTCGTAGGAGGCGCCCGTTAGGAGCTTGAGAGGCTGGTTTTTGGCCGCGAGCAGATAGAGGAGTGGAAGGTTGACGACGAAGACGTCGCCGGCACGGGTGGCGAAGCAGAAGAAGTAGTCGAGCTCGAGAGGGATTGCAAAGAGAAGGAAGAAGAGGTTGATGGAGAACCAGGCGAGAATGACGAGAGATGTCGCGTTCGATGGCAGGGTTCGGTTGATCACGGGTAGAGGTGGAGGCTGGTATTCCAGCCATTGTCTGAGGCGCCTGGAGAGGCGTGTGAAAGGGCTGGGTCTTGAACGTTTTTGATGTGAGCCCAAAAGCGGCACTCGTTCGATGTCGACGTGGACATCTTTGGTTGCTGCGGGTGGTGAGGGTATGGGAGAGTTGCTTGAGGAGGAGAAGGTGGAGGAGGAAGAATATGATATTGATGGCGATGATGACGGTGATGAATAAGATGAAGATGCAGTCGTTGCAACGAAAACTCTCGTTTCTTCATAAGACTTGCTCGGGATGAGTGTGCTGGTACTCTGCCTTCTTGTATTTCGTGATCTGCATCTTTCCCTACATCTCTTTCTCTCCAGGCAATGCAGAACTGTCAACGCAGCCAGGATCGCGAGGAGCACATGATTATAGTACTGCACCAAGGTCCTGCCATAGAGCAAGCAGTCTATAAGCTTGCGAAGATATGCACGCTGCTCGGGCGGAAAACTGCCCAGGCCTGCAGCATTCAGAGGTGCGTTGCCAACATGGTCAACTTCCAGCTGCTGAAGCGTCTCGCCTTGACGGGTGAGTCTTAACAAAAGTTGAATGCTGGTTTCCTCTAGTGGTTCCATTGGTAGATACATCCGCTAAGGCAAGGAGGCAGGAATGGGGAAGGAAAAGGAGAGAAGGGGTGGATGTCTTGCGATGTACAACGGCGGAGAGACCGCTTAGGGTTGGTTATCTGATTGATCTGATAAAGAAAGAAAGAACGAATCGGCCGCCGAGATCGCTGGTTTTACCCGCTCGGAGGTTGACGACTCAGGTGCCAGCAGGAGCCTCCTTCTCTGCGACTCAGGGCACACTGTACAGTAAATACGTCATGGGGAGAATGCTTGAGGTACCCATTTGACCAGCGCTGTCGGAGGGAGCCTGAGCAAGCATTGTTTCTTTTCTTCTTTCCATTCTTTTTCTTTGCTTCCTTTTTTTGATTTCCCTTTCCTCCCCCTACCCCATTGCCATAGTTTTTCTTTCTTCTTTTCTTTCATTCTTCCCTCTTCTACTATTCCCCTCCCTGCAAGGCAATCTGCTGTTGTCCTATCCAGTTGGTATTTTTATTCATTTCCCCCCTTCTTATTGTGTTTCTCAGCAGTGTCAAACGACCGCTGGACCTTGCAACCCAAAAGTCTAGCCTTTCTCATGTAAGCCTCTGCGAGTCTGGGGCTTGCGCACCTGTAAAATTTCCGATTGCTATCGGACGCCACAGATCGACACAAGGGCCCCCTCATCCCTTGGAGTCTCCCCCACCCGCGCCCCTCCCCCAAGCCTTGCCATAGCCCTGGCACGCTATTTGGTTGGCTACCCGCTCGCATTCATGCTCATGTGTGAGTACTATAGTGTGTGTGTGGGTGTGTGGATCGGCAGGGGTTTTGGTTTTCACATGATGGAACCCTTTACGATGCGTGAATGTGCGAGAGTCATGATTTCCTCCTTCTTTGCGGAGGGACCAGCGCACATCAACCTGGAGACCAAGTGCGGCTGATGGTGGGAAAGCGTAATTGTCCATGTTCAGGAAGCCCAGTAAGCACTTTCGACCTTGAATGTCTTAAACAACGGGTTTAACTGCCCGCTTTTGGTCCCCAGCGGCCTAAAAGGGGCCCCAGTAACAGAGAAAGATGACGTTCGGATTCGGCCGTGTCAGCCATGGCGAGCATGGCTTGCGTTGAATTCACCAGTGGCCAAGACCATTACGAGAGCATGTAACGAGGTATAGCATGAAGGACGTTTGTTGCTATACGACCCTCGATCTGGACGAACACACAACGCCACCTCCTGACGGACCGAGTCCACTTGCCAACTCACTCGCAGCCTCCAGCCATTCTTCTCGGAGGCCGCATTCATGCATGTGGCAGCTCAGGCAGCACTGACCGTCCAACACACACGCATACACACATCTTAATCAGCATCCTATTGCAAGTTGGTCAAGAAGTGAAGTGTATTTTGCGCTAACGACGCCATGCCATGCTATGTGAACAACAAGTATTCCTCCCTCTTCGCTGGACAATTGGTTGAATGGTAGGTACTGATTCTCTACGCACAAACAGACAAACAACCACTCTCTTCTTCCCTTTTTTCCCTTCCTTCTCGGCCTTCTGCCGTTCTAATGCGAATAATATGAGGTTGTTGCTCCTGCTCCTCCTCGTGCTGCTCCTAAGTGCTGTCGCTGTCGCTGTAATGAATGTCCGGCAGTCGCTTGTTGTAAAAACCGAGTGGTGGAATTAAAGGGACAGGCTGGGTGGGTATAATAAGTATAAAGTAGTTTTTCTTTCACGATTCCGTTTTTGGGTTGAGCCGAAAATCTTTTTCTATTCTCCCTCTTCTCTTCGACCGCCAGCTTTCATACCCAATCTCCCCTGGGTGATAAAGGCGGGTGACTCCCCAGCGGGCTATGCATCTCATATACTGTCGGCGATCTCGGCGATCTCGGCGACCGTGGGCTCAGTGGCACCTCGTCCACCTCAGCAGCCCCCCGCCGGTCCATCAAGCTCGATCGCGAGGAGTCATCGTCGTCGACGGGGGCGGCATCGTGACGACTGCCTCCACCCCTCTGACCCCTGTTTCGGTTCGGGGTCTCTAGTATGGACGGGTGGTGTCTCTGGAAGGGTGAAGGAGGGCTTATCACAGGACTTATGCGGAACCCTGCCGCCGGAGGGCTGCCGAGGGAGCGGTTGGGCCTGTGGCTCAGGTTGATGGGTGGGCCCAGAGAGCCTGGGCTGTTGGAGAAGGAGGAGGGAGAGGAGTCGTTGGGTATGTATCCTCCGATGCTGGCCTGTAGCATCCTTGGTGGGGCCGAGAGGCCTGCGTCGGACCCTGGCCCAGACATGCCCCTGATGTCGCTGAAGGAGGACTCAGACCGGGCGGACCCTGTTGCGCTCTGCTGTTGTTGCAACCGCGTCGGGAGGTGGAAGTTTGGTGGTGAGAAGGACCGGCCAGCGCTGCCAGAGTATGTTCGATGATGGTGGTCGTACGTAGGAGATAATGGCCGCGATGCATTGTCTGTATATGCAGACCCAATGCCGCTGTACGGCATCACGGGTGAACCCGGCATCGCCCGTGCTGCTGAAGACTGCTGCTGCTGCGGAGACGTCGGGGTCGACGAGCTCCGCGAGAAATACCGCCGTGCTCCCGACGAAGGAGCCGATTCCGTCGACGGCCCATTCGAAAACGACGCCGGGATCGCAGGCGACGGTGGGAAGCTTGTTTGTAAGGGCGGCGGGCGCGGGCGCGCGCTCATGAGGCTGGCGCTCAGGCTGTTCCTCCGCGAGCTCGAGGCATACGACATCTGGTCCTGGCTGGCTTTCCGCTTGGCCGTGCCCGGCTGAATAACCTCGTTCACCTCGGCCTCGAGCCTGTCGATGCTGTCCTGGGAGCCGTCTCTCGTGATGATGGACATCTCGATGTCCTTTTCGACCCAGATGCCTCCTCCCCCTTCCTGCCCTTCCTTGACGCTCTTCAGGGCTCCTGAGGACACCCCAGACAGGCCCGTCGTGCCCGTCAGCGCGGTGGTGCCGGTGAGGACGGTGTTCCTCCTGCTGTTGCGGCTGGCGCGGGACGTGGAGATGATGGTGACGGTGTTGGCGCTCTGGATCGGGAGGCCGGCGCTTCCTACCCTCGAGGCGTAGCGGCTGGTGAAGCGCGAGGTGCCGAGGAGGTTGAGCTTGACGAAGAGGGGCCGGAGGGTGGCCAGGGACGAGGCGGTGATGGCGATGCCGCACTCGACGATGCTCCAGATGGCCAGGTCCGTGAAGTTGTAGAGGTAGTCTGGGTTGGAGAGGAGTTGTTTGGCGTAGGGGATGCGCGCAATGGTTGCCACCGAGGCCCTACATGGACCACATTAGAGGACAATAAAAGGAAAGGGAAGGATATAAAACATGGGATCATAAGAGAATAAATCATGACTTACAATGACCCAAGTGCCAGAACACAACAGACAGAAATCTTAGTCCGCCTGTCAAGATGGGCCCCCTTGATCAATGTCGCCGGCAGGAGAGCCAGGGTCAGGTCCGAAAAGATGCCGATGAAAAAGGCAAAATAGGTCGGTATCGTCGCCAGGGCATGGCCGTTGCACTTGCCCGTGATGGGCGGGTTGGTGGTATACCGCCACCAGTAGAACTCGGCAGGCTGGCACTGGAAGATGGCCATAAAGACATAAAAGATGTTGAACAGGCCGACGATGACCAGGAGGACGATGATGGTGATGCGCTGCCAGTTGTTGTTCACGCAGAGCCGGAGCAGGAAGATGCCAATGGCGAACTTGACCAGCGTCGACACGAGCACATAGGCCACCTGGCCGGCCCACTTGAAGATGAGGGCCTTGTGTCGGTTTACCTCTGGCACGTCGTCCACGTGGGCTCCGAGGCCAAAGGACACCCCGACGACGACGACGACGCAGAACCCAACCTGGAGAGCCTGATATGTTGGAAAAGAAAGAAAAAATAAGAGTGTTAGTAAAAGATGGCCTGCCGTAGTCCTCAAGGAAAGGAAGGGAGAAGGGAAAGAAAGAGCGAAAAGAGAGAGAGAAAGAATAAATTGCCTACACAAGTGAGCACAGCCAGCCAGTCCTCGATGAGAAAACGCTTGAGAATGGTTGCCATGGTGTAGCTTCGCAGTGCGACGGCAACGACGCTGACGGAGGCCATGGCGATGCTGATGGCAGCCAGCTCCGGGCCCCGATTGCCCTCGCCATAGTCCCACATTGTTCGAGTTGCGAAAGGTCTCTTTTGATCCAGTCGTTTTGCTGAGTGTGATTATGTAGACCGAAACTCCCAGGTGTTTTTGTAATTTTTCTTTTCCCCCGAGGTCAAGCAGTTGATGACCTCCGCAAGGGTCGACTCATCGACAAAGTTGGTGTTACTCGGAAGTCATCGGTAGAAAAGCAGTATGGCACTTCGAAGAGCCCAGGTTGAGGTGTAGGACAAACCAACACGGAAAAAAAAAGGGAACGGAACAGGTTACACACACACGACACACACCACCTTAAGAGACAGAAAAGCAAGAAAAAAGATTCAGAAAAAAGAGAGAGACATCATGGGCCCCAGCCCGTGAGACATGCAGCGAGCGAGACCAACGAGTTATCAATTTCGTAGCGTCGACCATGGGACGGGCTGCGTGCCCAGGTGGGTCCTCTCATCCATTGTCTTTTCCAGACCGAAGGCGACACAAGCCCCCAGTGGGGACTTAGACACACATCCATAACACGACAGAATAGGCCAGACTTTCCTCGGCAGTTTAGCCCATGGCCGATCATCCATCTTGAGGGTCACAAGAGGATCCATACCCTCGGGGTCCTTCAGAATGGTCGTGGGACAAATGGGAGAGACGCAACGGCAAAGCAGGTGTGTGGTGGGCCACTGGGCCACTGGGACAGGCAGTGCAACCCACTGGTTTACCCGCTGGGCGAGGCCAGGGAGGTGCGGCGAGGTTCCAATCCGGAAGCTCGATTGGTCGCACCCCAGCCTCGGGCCACCAGCCTATTGCAGTAAGTAATGTCCCCGGAGGCACATCAGTGGCCCAGAGGTGCCGTGCTTGACAAGTGACAACCAGACGAATGAGACGAATGAGAGCAGAATACAGCCGCCGACGGAAAATCCTTCTCACATGTTTTCTTTTCCGTTCCTTTTTTTTTTCGCCATCCTCTCGTGTTATGCCCCTCGTCGTTCCCACTGCCAAAGAAACTGGATCACTGCTGATGACTTTTTGATGACGGGCAAGAACTTGGGGCGCACACTATGTACCAGTGTCCACTGAATTTACCATAGTAAAGTTTATGTGTATTAAGTGGACCGATCCCCTTGCGTACTTACTGAGGTGGTGATGAGGCCTCAGTCAATAGTAGAACCCCCTCTCCTGATATTCACCCGTGGGGCTGACTTGTGACTACGGAACATGCTTCTATACCAATTCGAGTAATAATCAACTGGATCTCTGCCAGTCTTTATTTCACTAAATGGGCTTTTTCTTCTTCTTTACTTCTTGTTACACATACTCTGAGCGGGCGAGTGCACCACGTGGGTCTGTGACGTGGGCTTAATACAGAGGAAATATCCATAGATGCCTAGCCCAAAGCCACTAACATGCGGCTGATGGACTGATTGGACATTGGGATAGCCTGTTGATGTCACGCATGAAAAGGGGTCTGCGGTCAGCCAGGTTGAGCCTGTCAGCTCCTATGACGGTGAGAGGAAAGTTCCTGGGCACTGAATCGACACACACACAAAAGAGAGAGGGAGCAGGGCGGACATGACCCGGCGGAATGGACCATCGACCAGTGGCGTCGTAACTACTAAAGATGTGGCGGCATGATATCTCGCACTCCAAGGATTCCTCGGACGCATGCATGCGGAGATAGTACCATACACAGAATTGCACATAAACGAGATGACTGTAGGACCATAGTCACTACGGTTGGCCCCCGACTGTAACGAGCACGTGGTGAAGAAAAAAGAAAAGAGTACAAAGAACGAAGCTCGCATGTCTACCCCAAAGAAGAAGAGGTAGAGAAAGAGAAAAGGGGATGATGAAACTTGAGAGAGGCAACAATCCCCACCGCAGCGCCTTGAGATTGAGCCTGACACTGTCTTCAAAACGACAAACTAGCAAGGTATACACGGGACATACCGAATGGCCAGAGGGGCCACGGCCACGACGGCCCGGCGTGGTCCGCCTGGGGTAATGGTCTAAGAGTTGGTGACAGATTGCGTTGTGTTTCTAGTGTGCTTTCTCCTGAACAGAAGAGAGGGGCAGAGTGAACGAAAGGAAAGAAGAAGAAAGAAGAAGAAAAAAGGGGGGGGGGTCAAGAAAACTAAGGAAGAAAGACAGGCGAAGACGGCATTGACGGATTGCGACTTCGTACACATTGTACCTTTTTACGCGGCAGACACACTGGATCAACCAACACGTGCGTACTGAGATGCTCTGGCGCACGGCATGTGCACCGAGAAAAGAAGAAGAACAAGAGAGGACCCACCACGTCCGATGCAGGGTGTCACTTGCGGAGACAAGGGTCCCCCTCTGGGCTCTCGCCGTTTACCAAGTTCGGATCGCCGAGCCCACGGGAAGCTAAGAGAGCGATATGCCGGCGGAGAATGTACCATTCTACTAAGTACGGACGGAAATATGCAATGGTCGTCGTCGATGATAGATAAGAACATAGAACCAGTTTTTTGCGCTTGAGGAGCAAATATCTCAGAAAGGAAACAGAACAGAAAGAGACGTGGGGAAGTCAGATGATGCAAGAGAAGCCTGCAGCTTGTTGTTGACAAGCACGATGACGAGCATGTGCGCAAGAAACGACCTGCCTTTCTCAGCGGTGAACTACAGAACTTCTGAGTCCGGATATGAGAGAGTAAGAGAGAGTGAGAGAGTGTGTGCGTGACACATACTACTATGGTACACTGCATACTTACTTCATAGTACTGCAACTAAATTCCCTTACCGCCACGGCAGTCTTGCGATAGCGCCCTGTGAGCCTCCACTTATGTTTATTCATCGGCATACGAAAGTCGAAATGGTGGGCGATCGATCAAGTCATGCTCTCGCACCGCCTTTGCACTACGGACACCGACGACTTTTCTTTCTCCTCAACGCCACCCACTGTTCTGACCTTGGTACTCTGACTATCTTTATTCACTGCTTATCTTGCCTGCGGGACCAAAGGAGAGGAGAAACGAGAAAAAGGAACATGTCACTTTTCGCGGCATGCCAAACCCACTCGAATTTTTTCCCTTCTGGACCCAAGTCCATTGTGTACCCCCGCGCCGCCCCCAGTTTGATGGAGTGCAGAATCAACAGATCTAGATAAAAATCCGAGTCCCCATGCAGCCCCTTGTCAAGGATACATAATCGACAGCAGGGATCATCAGGTGGGACTTTGTAAATAGTACTTCCCACAACGGCTCAAAGGATTGAAGGTTCATTTCAGTAGGTGGTGTGGGGGTGTGTGTGTGTGTGTGTGTGAGAGAGAGAGAGAGAGAGAGAGAGAGAGAGAGAGAGAGAGAAAAGAGAATATCTGCGTGTATGCATGTTTCACAGGATGGATGCGTTGGGTCTAGCTTACAGACAATGTGTGTGCCTGTCCTCGGCGCTGTTGGCTTGTATAGTTGAGTGATCAGCCTCTGGGGCCCCTCGTGGATGTAAGCCTACGCGTCCCGCCCCAGCCCATTTATTGCTTCTGTTTGATTCAGACAAAGCTGATTTTAGAGCCAGGAAATGCCGGTTAGCGCAACTACGTATTGAGAAAGAGAGAGAGAGAAAGAGAGAGAGAGAGAGAAACGAGAAAAATTGCTTCGTCGGCTATCGCGCAGGCGGTCAGGGTGTGAACTCCCTCCTCCTCTTGTGCTCCTTGGCGCCCTTCCGTTGTGTCTTGCAATTTAAATTCCCATCCTCAGCTCCACGTGGGATTCTCCTTCATCGTGCCAGGGAAAGTTGAGCCGCAAAAAAAGGGGGGGGGGGGTTGGTCCGATCTCTGTACAACGACGGAGACGGGGTTCCACCGACGTCGCAACAACCACTGCTGCATTTGTTCCAATTAGGCCATTCCAGATGTCCGCTTGGGGGGCAGACAGCCTAGGCCGAGGCTTGGGAAGGCTAGGAAGGCTGGAAGGGTCGCATTTCCTACTGCAGAACTATAGTGGGTGGTTGCTCTTGTGGCCGGCGTGCCGAGACAGGGTGGTTTTCCCCCCAATCTAGATCTTGTTTGTCTAGCCAGATTTGTCTTTTTGCAGAATGGCGAAGGGTCTTTCGACTCTCTGTGCAGGTTGACGCCGGCACCAGTCATGATCACGAGGACAGCATCGTTTTAAGGACCTTCCAAATGTATTCTCACAACACATGCCGGAACGGTAAATCGTGATATCATATTTACGTACAAGCCTAACGCCGTGTCGAAGCCCTCCAACCCATTCTCCCCGTCCTTTTGCCCTCTTCCCTTTCCCTTTCCTTTTATCAGTCAGTGTACGTGGTGCCAGGTTACCCAACCCAGTAGGTTCCATCGAACCTCTCTCTTTTCTTCTTCCTCTAATTCTCGCCCTGGTCACCATCTCCATCATCTCCAGTGGAGCCCGTGGGTTGAGACCGAGCTTCACCAGTACCAGTAGGAGCAGCACCACCGGCATCAGCCGTCCCCGTGGGGCTCAAGTTGCCCGAAGAGCCCTCCGTCCCGGTCGGCTGTGCTCCAAAACCCCCACCACAACCTGAGCCCGACGGCACATCGGTCCCAGTAGGGCTCGCACCAGCTGCTCCGGTCTCTGTAGCCAGAAGAGGCGAAGTGTCAGCGTCACGTCATAGATTTTGGAAGAGCGAGGGGAGGCTGAGCCAGAGAAGAAGGTAATCAGGAATCAGGTGGGTGAGTGGGTGGGTGGTTTCGTACTGTGAGCTCTCTTGTTGTTGTCCTTGTTGCTCCCCGCGCTGCCGGTGCTGGTTGGCTTTGCGCCTGCAGCACATCCTGAGCCCGCAGTACCGGATTCTTGTGGCTGTCCTCCGCGGTCTGTATATGTGATTACAAGTTAGCTTCAAACTTTCTTATTTTCTGCCGAGAGCTCTGCATTCAGAAATTGCATACCTCCTGCGCCTCCGGTCGGCGTGCTCGTGGGTGCATCTGTCCCTGTGGGCGCATTCGCGCTCGCAGAATTGTTGTTGTCATTGCCGGTATTGCCTGAATCACCAGAGCTGCTGGAATTACCAGAGTTGCTCGAGCCACTTGAGCCACTGGAACCGCCTGAATGGCTTGAGCTGCCAGAGCCCTTGCCCGCGCGGGTCTCGAAGATATGGAGATTGGCCGCGGTCCCGGTCAAAAATTCCCTTGCGGCAATAGCATTGGACTGGAAGCCCCATGGGAGTGTCAGGCCGGTGATGAAGGCTGGGCTGAGAACGAGGGTGGCCAGGAGGGCGTCACGAAGGGTGAAGTTGGTCTGCATCTTGACGTAGGATGAAGTGGAAAGTAAAGGAACAAAGTAGATGGCGGAGATTGTTGCGTGGTAGAAGAGGTAATGGTTTGAATTGGTCGTAATGTGGATTGGTGCTGTATGAATTCTTGCTATGAGATTGAAGAGCGAAGCTGATTGTATTTATGTCCTTTTTCGATATCGTGTCAGATGAGCCATTCATATGAAGCAGGGAGTGCCGACTCGAAGCCATCACGACGCAAGGATTGCCAACCCCTGAGCCAGCGGGGCAATAGTCTTCACATTCATGGCAGCAATATGGAAAATATGCGATGCCATTGGTTCAAACCACCCCGAGCCGAGTTGGGAGGAGTATGTTGAGTCCTCCTGTTTGGAAATGATGAAAGACTCGTTAAGCCAATACGCCATTCCTTTCGATCAGGCTGGAAAACGTCGCCAGCGTAAGTGATCGAAAGTTAGCGACGAACCAAATAAACGAACAGAAACATGAGACGAAACAAAAGCTGGCCATTGAGGTGCTGTTCTTTTTATACATACTGCTGCGGCATGATAGGGGACGTGAAACAAAGTTCAGACGACCCAGTCATTACACCACAAATTGTTTTGCGTAGACTGTCGTCTTATGCTCTGGCATGAATGCCAAGTAATAGTGCTGTAATTGTTTAGCTAATGGAGAAACATCCATATCCGGGTATCTTGGTGTTTGGCTCGTTGTTTGACATGGGCGAGCCAGGTCTCTAAGCGAGAATGCTCCTGGTTGTTTTTCGGCTCAATAATAGACGAAACATCCACATAGTTACAAGTCACCATAGCGCTTTCTGAAGGCTATCTTCTTTGGGACCACTCCTCAGAACTGAACAGGATGTTCGAGAACGATTACGCAGCGAGAGAATCGTATCTCTCAGGTAAATTATTTTACCCTCGTGACGGGTTAAGCAAGACCCCTCCTTGAAATCTGTTCTTGAATTTTCCGCTAGACCTAAGCCAGAAGCTTATGTATGAATTGTTGCTCGGTGCTTGCTTGTCTCGTTGTTGAAACAACACGCTTGAGAAGGACGGTGAGCAATCCAGTACGTTGTTTAAGTAACAATTAGGACATCAGCCTGAAGATAATTGTGTAGAAACTGCAACCGAGTTTACATGGGAGGACAGCATAGCAGTTAGGAAGCACTACCTCGTGAAGATTCGAAATGCACCGGATATCATATAATTATCATAGCTTTTCTTCTTCTCTCCACCCGCCCTCTCCAGGCTCTCCGCCCAATTCCAATAAGCCAGCTGCAGCAACCTATAAGTCTGCTCCACCAGCAATCATCCTCCAGGTCGAGCTCGACATCCTGTCCATGGCAAAGCAAAAGAAAGATATAGGACACTATCTGACTGACAACCGACAAGATTGCCGGCTACCTCTAGAACGCAAGGAGTGAAAGTTTCAAACCTGGCAGTTTAGAGGAAGCTGTCAAAACATTGCAGCCTGCGGAAGCGCTAATTGACAACAAGGTCGAATTTAGCATGCTCTAGGCCTGCTGCTGAGAGTGAATAGCTCTGCAGTCCGTCTCTCACAGGATGAAGAAAAAAAGAACGAAAAAAGTGATTCGGCCCGGACTTGAACCGAGGACCTATGGTGAACCATTGAGCCACTAATCTGAATTAGCCTTAGCTCCATGTTAAACCATTGTGATAACCAACTACACCACCGAACCCGTTGTTGTACTCTTGTTGTAAGGTTTGCAAAAGGTTAATTATATCCATAATGCTACTACACAATGATTATTGAGGCTATTTCACCATATTCTCAAGGCGGATACATCAACATGAGATAACAATTGCAGTCGGATTGATTAACAACAATCTTCTATCAATCGTACATGAGATTCATTCAAGCGATTGAAAGTGTCATATTATTACGCATTTGCCAATCATCATTGTTAAAACTACCCTGCTCCATGCAAATATCACACAGCTGATTTGCTTCATTGCTTGGAGACTTACTTGCTGAATCGGCGGATTTTCCCTCTGTCTAATCTTGCCTATCGCCCCCTGGAAACCCGGAAAGAATAGCTGGAATCGCCGAGAGAAAGCTGAAGATTGAAAAGAAGGCATTTTCGATTCTGTAGAGTGGATCCTGAACTTGGACGACCCGGCAGCCAGACGGTTGCATTTGTCTATCCTCTGGCACCCTTTAGATGTTAAGATTCCCAGAGGCTTTACTCTTTCGTCCTGGTTACAAACAGACGACTGACGGACAGCTTTGAAATTGTAAACAAAACGGGGCACATTTCACTACCTTCCACTTTAAAGTAATTACATTATGTCAAACGAGCGTCCTAACGCTGATACTCGATCATCTACGATGAGTAGGAATGCAGGGATAGGCTGCCAAGTGTCAAATCGTCCCTGTAAAAGGGTCTGTCCTGGTTCAAGGCGTGGACTTTCTCCCTGTCCGAGGTTTCCGCAGACAATTTGAACGTATGTCGTGGCTTTTCCATGTCGAAGTACAACGAGTCCCCGTTAGAACAACCCTGAAAAGCGTTGCTTCGTTGGTTCCCGGTGGGCGGAGCATGTGGTCATTCGCAAGGGCCCAACCTTGGAAATCCCAACCCTTCTTGCGCATATGAACGGATCATGAAAGACGCGCCATTATCATTCCCAGCACACGCATTCTCGTTTCCGTGCACCTGGCAGTTCCATCCTCTGCCCCTATCATCCACCAGGTTGTGCTGTTCGACTAGCCTACTCAAGTCCAGCTTCGGAGCCAATGCTCCAGCATTCACAGCTTGGACTTTCTGGTCGTCTGTGAGCTCAATATTGCTTTTGCAAGTCTTGAAAAACATTGACGCAAGCAATATCCAAATCGTCCTCCGCTCTTGATCAGGTGGGTCTCTGTGCCATTCCATGTGCGGGATTCGCAACCGTGAACCGTCTCCGAAAGGCTCCAAATATGCAAAACTCAGTGGCCCCATTGCTTTGAAGCCGGAGATAGCAGAGAACTCTATAGCGAGCGAAGCCAGAGTCTTTCAATGTTCCGAGGTCCTAGTGTTGTTCGCATAATTCCGCAAGGCCCCAAGCTCATAGATGTAAGAAAGTGATTGCCGTAGCTGATTCAAAACATGCAGAAGGCCATACATGCCAAGCGGGCACCTGAAACAATGTCCCAGTGAACTTTCATAGCGGTCTTATTGCAGTCGATATCGAGAGACCGCAGAACTGATGCATCGTCTCCTCTATGCTTCATAAAGCCTATGAATCTATGGAACTTATCGACCTTGAACTTGTTGTTGCAATGGCGGCCCCATTCTAGAACAGCTTCCAAGTCTAATCCATATTCAGTATGCTTGGCTTCCATAGCACTCACCAAGCAAGTTCGTTTTCCAGTACTTCGCAATGAACGAAAGCAATGTACTTTGTATACCAAGTCAAAGTCGTCCAGTTTTATGGTTCTGGCACCAAACATTAGGACCACATCTCTCGCGAGAGCGACTTCCTGAATGACCCAGACTCGCTTCCAGTAAGGTAAAGACATGATTGTGACCAAAACAAGGTATATCTTGAAGGGTCGTAAGTTTGCGTAATCTTTTTTAAGTTGCTTGGAATCAGTGAGGATTTTATTATCATCCTTGTGGCATCCAGGCGCATGTGGTACTCTTCAGTTTCTCTGCTCTAAGCGGTAGCCGTCTGGGATCGGGGGCCAAGGAAGCGCCGCTGCTTCGAGGAAAGCCTAGGTAGCATGCCGATTCTCATCAATCCATGATTGAAGCGAATCTCATGCGACGAGAAATTGCGGCAATTTGAGAGAGCTGGAGCTGTCAAGGGAGAGCCCAAGCCAGGAGAAGTTGCAGTGGCTCCAATGTGGATTTTGCGCATGCGAGGTACCTAGAGGTCATTCTCTGCCTTGTTGCTTTGATCAATGCAAAGGAAGTCGGTCCAGGAATGGGCTCCATCTTCTGCGACTCGTAGATCTGGGGCAAGAATCCCCACAGATTTTCGTGAAGGCTTTGCTTGTGTTGAATTCCGTCCGGTTGTAGGATCGATGATATGGATGAGCCGGTTTAGGTCCGCGTCTGCATCGCCCCAGCAGTACGAGAGCGTGTCGTACGACTCTAGCGAGATCTCATCAGCGTTGAAGTGTTGAAGAGTGCTTTTGATGTTGCCATCGTCGGCAAATCCTGGCAGGATTTTCTGAGGCGGATTGAGTTTTCTGCCTCAAGCTTCGGCGGTGGCCGGGGTATTGGTACACCAACTTCTGAAGCTCGGGTGTTGACATGGTGAATGCTGGGCGTATGGCCACTCAGAGAGTAAATGAGGAAAATATCATGGCACAAAGATTGCTTGAAAGGCAGGACAGTAGATGTTGCAATGCAGCAGGAGCAGTCGTACGCGCCTTTATGGTATCATCTAATCAGAGCATGTAGAATAATGCAGAACGTAAGTGTTGTCGGGGAAAAAGACGACCGTCAGTCTCTCAGAACTGGCTGCAGCTATATATTTCCCCACAAGTGTCCCGCCTGCGCTGGTATCTACACAAACTGGATACAGCTGGAGCCACTCTTTTCACTGACAGGTCACGTCCGCCAGCCTCACCGGTCGCAGCCATGTGTGACTACACAAAGCCTTGCCTTTTTTGAAACTGCCCAAAATCTCAGTGACCACTCTGCTGCCGCCAAATGTTCCCAAAAGATGCGCCTCTGGCGTCAAAGTCTACTGCATTTTATCCTTGTGAAGTGTACAAAGAATGTATTTGTTCAAGAAATAGTTTTTTTCTCTCGTCCAGGCGAGTGACCACTGTAAGCAGACTCATCTCCTATCCTTTTCAAGCGTGAGCAGTTTGGACAATCACAACATATTTGTCGATGCTCGTGCTACGCACAAGGTAATCCAGGCCGCGATGGGTCTAATAACAATCGTGCTCCCTCCAATGACGAACAGCGCGTTAGCTGAGAAACTCGCGGTCCTCTAGGAAGATCCGCCTAGCAAATGCAGAGGCAGATTAAAGGAAAGCATTCGTCTGCTTCTGGAAAGTTGACCAATTTCCCAATGAACAGCCTCGACTATGTGGCCAGACAAGGTCTCGTTACGATAA
The DNA here is from genome assembly GCA_006503525.1 of Cryphonectria nitschkei. NCBI lineage: Eukaryota > Fungi > Ascomycota > Sordariomycetes > Diaporthales > Cryphonectriaceae > Cryphonectria > Cryphonectria nitschkei. The sequence continues at coordinate 80,524 of LAZJ01000031.1, forward strand.
ATGGCAGCTGTACGGGTGCTCAAGCTAACAACGTCAGTAAACGCACAGCACATTGCAAGACAGGGAGGGGGCAAGTCACGAGACAGATGTATGGCTTGAAAAAGATTTCGCTTCTAAATTATCATCCGAGATCTTGACTACGCAAAAGCTCCTACGGCGGCCATCAGCGTCGCACCACCCCCCACAGCCAGGAAGGCATTCACTCTCGTCTTGCCCTTGAGGGTCTTGTAGCTCTTCTCTGTCAAAAAGTCCTCCGCCAGCAGCTGCACCAGGCCCGCGAAGAGGAGCAGCCCGCTCGAGATGGCGTTCATAACGCCCACCATCAGCAGGCCCGTCTGGCTCTGCGGGTCGTAGAACTTGTGCACGATCAGCCCGATGGCCTGCCCGATGGGGGTGGTCGTGCCGTACGCGAGGACCATGAGCCACGGGCGCGGCGAGGACCTGGGGAAGTGCAGCGCCGCGATCCTGGACCCTAGCGCGAGCCCCTCGAAGGTCTGGTGGAAGGCGATGGCCACGAGGAAGACGACAAAGGGCGGGCCCGTCGCGACGGAGATGGCCATGCCAATGAAGACGCTGTGGAAGAGGATGCCGGCCTCGAGGAGCACGCACTGTAGCATCAGGCGCTTCTGCTCTTCCGGGGTCGGTATGTGTGGCATCCCTGGGGTCTTTGGCGTTCCTGGGCCCGCCAGGGCCCGTGCCTCGCTGCGGTCGCGCGGCGTGGCGAGCTCGTCCAGGTGAAGCTCTAGGTCCATTGATTCCCTGTCGTCATCCTCATCTTCCTCATCTGCAAAGCTCTTACCGAGCGCGTTTGTTCCTCCATTACCTGGTTTGCCATTGGCTTGTAGCGTTGGCGTTGATTCCGGCAGCGGTGACACGCCGCTCATCAAGCCTGTCCCCTCTGAATAGCCCATCTCGCCCAGCGCGATATCCCCAGGCCTCGAGCCGCGCCTGGCCGCCAGACCAGCCCCGCTGTGGCCCTGTAATAAGCCCGACGCATCTTCAGTTCTGTCTTCCTCTTCCCACTCCGTATGGTGTGTATGTGAATGCCCTGCGCCTCTAGTCGTCAGGTACGACTCCAGCGACACAACCACCAGTGCCGAGACCATGGCTATCAGCCCGGGCAGGGGCGTATAGCCCTTGCTGAAGAAGTAGGGAAGGCATGGATCGGTAAGGGCGAGGAAGGCGGTCGGGAGGAGGTGGACAAAGGCGGTGGCTATGAGCACGCCGGTGCCAAAGTGTTGGCAGTAGAAGACGATGCGGCTCTGGCGACGGCCACGAGATTGGCTCGATATCAACGGAAAGCCGCATGCTGCGCGAGAGAAGAGATACTGTTAGCTTGTGTCTTTTATTATTCTCTTTCAAAGTCATCCTTCCCAAGTTCCAGCTCTCGCGGCAGGCCAGACCTACCAAGGGTGCTCAGTGCCAGTATCAGGATCAGGGCGAAGACGTGAAGGGGAGTGTCGTAGGAGCCCTGCTTTCCGGAACCACAGGTCGGTCTAGTATCGTCGTCATCGCGCTTCGCCAACTCTGCCAGCAAGAGGTCGATTGGTATCGATGAGAGGGTTACATCTATCGCAGACATGACGGTCAGCATGAGTTGCAACAGTGGTACCGCGGGGGAAGGCCGTACCTCCAACAGCTTGGCCAGGGTTAGAATCTGCCATATTGCGCTCAACAAATCCTCGCCTCAAGACACCAGAGACGGGCTATGGCATGGCTCTCGCTGTGCTTTGTAGTGGAAGTTTGGGGGGAAAGCAATAAGACTGCGCTACTTGTACGGAAGACCTTCACAATGAGCACTGGTGATGACAGAAGTGTGCGGTGCTGGCTGGCTCCCCCGTCAAGCAAGGGGCACATGCGCGGGCCGCGTTTGGGGGCTTCGTCGACAGGGGTACACGTGGGGCTAGGACCCTTGAGGGTGCATTCCGACACCTGCACCGCGACAATGGGCCCCCAAATCAATACTGCGCCATAGTATAGCAGCCCCTGTGTAGACGCTCAGCCAAGTACTGGCTACCAAGTACGTATCAAAATACCACATGGAAGAACTGCGCAGCGCCGACCTAGAGTTTGAGACGCCAAATTTTCTGTAGATTTGCGTTATGGTAAATATATTGGTTGCTACAAAATATTCACTTAGATACACAAAGTTTTGAGAAGTCAAAATACTCTTCAGATCCAGAAATACAGAGACTTCAGAGGGACAAGCACTGGTTCGTGTGGCTGCAGTGAGCCACATACAGCAGAGATGTGCTCAGATGACCAATTCTATTCTTATTTCTATTGCAATGCCTGGTTGGATCATTGCTCATCCTCAGCTCAAGTCTTCTCACACGTCTTCTTGATACCGCACTGTTGTCCTCAGCCACCGCTTCTGACCGTGGCCTTCAGCACCCAAGCCCCATCATTTTAAAGCCTGCGTCGATGCTCGAGTCCGCCTGGGATTATAAGTATCACCCCCTCCCTCCGGTCCCATGTCCATGCACCAACCGCACGCTTTCATCAGAAAGATGTCCTCCCTTTTATGTCGCACCTCCTTGCTCTATGGTCTCTCTCTAGACGTCTCTAGACATCTCAAGACTGCTGCTGCTGCTGCTGCTGTTTCGCCAGCTTCGCCTGTCTGTGTCCCTCCCGAATCGCCTTCGCATTGCGCTCCTTCCTAGCCTGGCTCTCTTCAAAGATTGCCTTCCACTTGTCGCCGTGCTCCGCCTTGAGCTTCTCGATCCACTTCTCCTCGGCCTGCCGCGCGCGCTCCAATGCCGCCGCCTTGGCGTCTGCCTTCGCCGCAGCCTTTGCCTCTGCCTCTGCCTTTGCCGCAGCCTTTGCCTCTGCCTCTGCCTGCTCTGCCGCGGCGTCTGGTGTCCCTGTGCTCTTGGGTCTAGAGCTACTGGCTGCTCGCACACCACTGACGAGGTATGGGTGAGCGTGGCGAGTGAGGGGGCCCAGGGCGATGCGCGTGGGCTTGGCGCGGATCGAGAGTCTGGATGCCATGGTTATGGGTCTGGATGGTGATGAGTAATTGAGAGCGTAGAGTGCTGGTGTGAGGAGGAATTAAGATGGTGAAATATTGAGAAGCAGGCCCTTTGGTCTTTGAGAGGGTCGACTATGACGTGTTGGGTAGCTGAGGCAGCAAAGCTGGTCAATAGGTGCAAAAAGATCATCAAAATGAGACTAGGCTTTCATTCTTTTGCAAGTCTTTGCTACAGTAGCTTGTCCAACCCTAACCCCCTAAATTGAACACCCCACCCCTGGGGTGAGGGCTGAGGAGGACAAGGAGAAACTTTGCTGGCACAAGCACAAGCAAATGAAATGAAAACGCCAGCTTTTGTTAATTTGTATCAGCAGTGGTATGTGTATATTCAAGGAGTCAGACTAATGATGTTTCGTTCAAGATATCCTCTTCATTATCTAATGACTTGTCCTGCATACTAGACTTGGACTTTGAAGCCTTGTTCAATTGCTACATAATTAGGGCAATATCTTCTGGAATCACATAACAAAGCATTGGAGCACAACAATACGAATGGCGTGAAGAACAAATCTGTCTACCAATCTGATAAAAAAAATAGCATATTCTGAGTCCTGGCAGATAGCACTAGTACTCATGGACGGCAACCACTGTTGTGATGAATGAAGCATACCTCGCCAAGAGATTTGTATTGATATAAATGTACAGTTCAGCAATGTGAAGGAACATTTATCTGCAGAAATTCTAATTTAATTATGTAGTGTGAATAATTTCTGTGAAGTGTTTTTTCTGTCTTCGAACATGCTTAAAACAACATGGAACCTTCAAACAATAGTTGCTGCAAAAGGCAGATACCTTTCTGTTTACTATTTCCAGAGCTGCTGTCTTGTTCTCTCTTTGAGTGAGTTGGTAATTGATCTGAAAGCATATGTTCCCTTTGAGCAACCTCGCCAAATTGAAAGTCTACCCTAGAGTTCTCTCTGGAGCTCGACACCAAATCTCCAGGGTAATTATATCTGATCAAATTGAAGCCCAGAGGAGCCACCTCAAGTCAAGCCACAACCAGAACCTACCACTTATTTCCTCCTCATCGAAGTCGAAAATCTCCTAAGTCACCTTCTAGAGGAGACGAAAACCGATCGAAATGAGCCCTGCGACACCTGAGAACGAGAACGGCGCGGGGCATGCGAGCCTCCACCAGCACCAGCACCAAGGGCCAAGAATGTCCAAACGTTCGCCGTCTCGTGGCTGTGAACAGAGAGAAGCCACAGTCACACCCGCTCCTTCCTTCCAGGCTATCCAGCCTACGTTTATACCTGCTGCCGGTGAGTCACATGTCCCTGCTCCAGGCGCAGGCTGTGGTCCGTCGACTCCCGAGGTCGTCAACATCTCAGTCAGCCAAAGTGGCCTTTGCCTGGGAACAGTACGCTAATGCTGTCCATGTCATGACCCTATAGCTCCTCAAAACATCCGAAAGACAAGGGGCACGCCCGACGCAAGTTGGACAGGTCCACCACTATTGCCCCAGCAGCCAGTCGTCCTCCAAGGCAGCCCACCTTACCCCAGAAACGCTGGCAACATCCCCTATGTCCAGAGCATAATACATGCAGGTGCCCAGAGGGCCGAATGGCTCCTTCGCATACGGTTCTTCAACATGCACCCACAACTCCTCCTCCAGACCCGTGACCAGCTGCGCTGGGAGATTGGGATCTTGCAGGCGGTGCCAGATGCGTGGATGGAGAACGGGCGAATTCAGAGGAGGCTGCGTCACATTGCTGCCGTTGAGTCTGCTTTGCTACACCAGAGGAGAGCAGGTATTATTAGTGACGGGGTTGGTGTGCATGAGGTCGGGCATGTGGGACAGGGACACCATGATGAAAACGAGACATTGAACAGTGCGGGACAGGGCATGGAGGCCGGGAATGCCAGCTGCTTCCTTGCGTGAGGAGGGAGATGTAGGGGGCGCGGGGGAGCAGAGCATGCTTTTGAGGACGGTGTATTCTTGTTATGTGCGGAAGAAGATCTTTCTTCTTTTCTTTCTTTGCAAACTCAGAAACGAATTGTGGAACATTCTTTCTACACGAATTAGAAGCACTATTCAAAGCTTCCATGTTTAGTCACCGCACTAGCCTTACTGTAAATGGAGAAAGATATAAAGTGTCCATGCACAAAAGGGCTGCCAAGATATTGGTCCTTACATGTAATACACGCGGGGAAAAAAAGATGGTTAATACACCTGATAACTATAAGTAAATCTGGAGGTTAATTGTAAACAAATGAGTGTTTTGAAATTATTTCGTTGAAGGCACACCATGCTCGACAAGAATCACCTTCGTAGCAGCGAAACATGGTTTGGACGAGTACTTGAGCGTGCATTGCGGGTCTTTGTATCAAAGTCAATCTCAACTTCATGACAAGTGATCGCAATTTCGAAATGTCGATCTACTCCCGGAGGTCCTTAATGATCCATTGAAATTCGACTACGGGAAAGAAAAGAAAAGAAGATCAATCTTTAGCCTCGTGATATATTGAATGGTCCATTTGCTACGCAGCGCAATCAATCCCGCAAAAGTGTTAGAGGAAGTAGGACATTTCTTTAGGCATCAACAAAGTTGGGGACCGAGGTATACAAGAGTTGATCGATTAACACACGTGCAGGATCGAGATGTGATGTGAGATCGATCCAGAAACGGACATGTGCTGCGAAAGCCTAAGACCTGAAACGTTGAAGGCTCAACCAGTCGCATCCCAGGCCGCCGTTAAGGATTTGTAGTGAAAATAAAGTAGGGGAGGGGGAAAAAATCAATAGAAAGCCAAGTCCCCCCCTCGCAAACTTTCCCTGTTCGGTTGGTCCTTCGCCTTAGTGACCGTCTAGTGGTTGCGATTGGCCCTGGCACCTTGTAGCGTCAGTGTAATGCCATTGGTCATTTTTGAGAAGATCCAACATCTTCAACCAGAAAACATTAGTGGAACGTGTTTCCACTTGTCATCTACTATCGCCAGATTCATCCACCTCTGCGAGAGAAGGGCCCCCTTTGAGGGGGTAGGGAAACTTTAAGGTACCCCCCCAAGATATGTGTGAATTTTTTCCCCAGTGGCCATCGACAAGTCGCATCTTTTACTTTAGAGTTGATGCACCCCAAAGACTACTAGCGGGCACTAGAAAAAGGTGGAATGTGGAAATTGTACCCCTCTGTTTGGACGGTTCCGTTCTGGTCTGGACTGGGATTGCTCTGGTTTTGCCTGGGGCGAATGTGAAGCCAACATCTGTGTGTCATTTGATCCTTGCCTGGAAACTGAGGTTTCCGCCCTCAGATCTCTTCTATATGTTCACCACCACCCGCAAAGCAAGAAACCACATCCTTCCCCATCTACACCTGTAAACTTAACTTAATTGAAGGTTTCCGTCGTCTCTCTTTTCCCAACCTTCCTTCTGCATTTGTACACGTGAAGTAAAAGCTGGCGTACAAACCCGCAATCTTTCCACAATGGCGTCCACCCTTCCCCTCCTCCTCCTCGCCGTCGCAGTAGCCACAGCAACTGCCCAAAACAGCACCACCAACAACACAGCATGCGTGACCGGCAACGCAGTGCACATGATTGTAGCAAGAGCTAGCCTTGAGCCCCCCGGAACAGGCATCATAGGCGAGGTAGCCACCCAGGTCCAGCAGCAGTTCCCCGGCTCCGACATCGTGCCCGTCGTCTACCCGGCGACCCTCGACAACTACCCGTCCTCCGAGAACGATGGCGTGGTGGCCATGACGCAGCTGGTCACGGACTACGCCGCGCGGTGCCCAGACAGCAAGATCGTGCTGATGGGGTACTCGCAGGGCGCGCAGGTCACGGCCGATGTGCTATGCGGGCGGACGGATGGGCCGTACTTCAACAACACGCAGGCTTTGGCTACGAGTATTAAAGACCAAGTGACGGCTGCTGTGTTGATGGGAGATCCGTCGAAATCGACGAATGAGACTTTCTTGCAAGGAACATCCACCAAGAATGGGGTGAGTTCTTTTCCCTTCCTTCTTGCTTTTTCGTCACACAGTGTAGCCAGAGAATTAAGCAGGCGACAATCTTTTAGATCTTCCCGCGCGAGGTCCCGGCCGGCTGTGACCCAGTCTCTGACCGGATGGTTTCGTATTGTAACGCAAACGATACCTTTTGCGACTCGGGAAGCAGTATAGACGTCCATCTCAGCTATGTTCAGGACAACGGCACTTCTGCCGTCAACTTCATTGTCGGCCAGATCAACGCAGGGGCCGGTGGAAGTAGTGGAACTGGGGCCGGGGCTACTGGCCAAGTAACGACGGCAGTTGCCTCTTCTCTCGTGTATAATCAGCACGTGTCTGGGCTTGTATTGGGAGCTTTGACGCTCGGCTTGGGATTTATGTTTGCAGTGTAATGAGCTGGGTACATGGAAGGAGGCTGATCGATGTGTGAAGGTCTGTTCTCGATTGCCATCATATTTAATCTAATATCGTTCGACATATTGCGGAGAACATGACCTCTGGTAACAATGTCAGATCAGCATGCTGCTCACTCTTGCTCCTTGAAAGCGGTGCTTGAGAGGTCGTGATTTTTTGAAGAGGAAGAGATACATGTGTATTGCACTTCTCACTATGGAGAATTGTAGAAGCGGGTCCTGTTCGGGGAGCCGAAAGCATCTCCGTGGATGTGCAGCCCCTCTTCGGCACGTGGTGTGGATGTGCCGTTGGTGCCGTGGGTAGCAAGGAGAACGCGTTTGACCATGCTGCCTCGCAATACTCACCCTAGTATGGCCTGTCTCTCCATGATCAAGCAGTGGGGCGTAGTTGCGTGCAGCAGTCCTTATCCACTCTCTCTTCCACACAGCGCAAGTATATCTCCCGCCGCGAAAACCTGCTTGATAAACCCATCTGCCTCCCCAATGACCCGAACGGCCTGGTCTACGCTCGGCGAGCTTGGCTCTCCCAGCACGCGCTGCCAGCTCCTGAGCAGCTCGCTGAGGTGGGCGCCAGCAGCAGGGAGGGAAGGAGAAATGACGCTGCGCACGGAGGGGATCCGGGAGGCGGCTAGGAGGACGAGCATGGCACCGGCCATGCTGGGAAAGTTTATTGGGCGTCAGATGACATTAAACGGGGCTTGAAGAAGGAGAGAAATGAAGGGGCTGAGAAGAGAGTGGACAAACTCACGATAGCGAACAAATCCAGGTATCCACTAATACTGTGTGCGCAAACCCTCTCAGGTTCAGGACATGCAGCAGACAAGCCTGCAGACACAGCCGGCACCCCTCGACCTCTCGAGCGCTCGGTACGTCACCCACGCCACCCCCACTCAAAACCCACATCAGGTACGGCCGGTAGATGACGCTTCGACACGTCAGGTACCGCTGACGCAGGAAGGCACCGGCCTCCGTTTCTACGTCAGCGGTGTCGACTGTGAAGCCAAAGGCGGAAGGTAGCACGTCGCGCCACTCGTCGAGCTGGTGGTCGAGTTCGGCGACGATGGGCGGGAAGCGGCGCCGGTCGAGAGTGGCGTTGCGGGCGTAGAGGAGGTTGTGGACGCGGTTGAGGAGTCGACGCATGGAGATGCAGGCGAGGAGGTAGAGAGAGGAATGTTCTTCTTGCAAGGGGTTGGGGTGCGTCGCGTAGGGGAGGACACCGGGAAGGGGAACCGAAGATTCGATAGGGGCAATTCCCGAGGGGGGCAAGGCGGAGAGTTCGGCCAGATAGTCGCTGCTCTAGTTGTCAGTCTATCTGTGTTGACGAGAACACTTGGATATTTTCACCTTTCCAGAATATAACATGACCAGAAGATCCGTCGTATGCGCTCTTGGTCTTCAGATGTCTCATCCACAGGTCGGTACGATAAGAGAAGAAGACATTTCGCAGAAGCGGCGTTGATAAACTCCCAAGCTTGCAGCGGGCGGCGCAGGAAGGCGAAGTATAATCTGGAAGGAGAAGGTGAGCGGGCGGAGATAATGGGAGAGACAAGTCGAGGGGATATAGTTTCTCACGCTGTAAAGAATAGACATTGGGTGGCCTCTGATCCCACATCCATCTGTGCAACATGCAGCCTCTTGAGAGCATGGTCGAAATAGAGGTCACCCATCTCTTTTTGCTCGGCCCGCCTCTTGAGCTGGTCGTCCGGCAGCGAAGTTCGCCGAGCGAGGCCAGCTACAGTCTGGCTAGCACAGCCAAGGGCCATTGTCAGGTGCGCCAGACAGCTCTCGACGGTGTAGTCTTCGGATACACCAGCGTTGAAACACTTAGCTGCCAGCCGGACCTTGTCCAGTTGTTGGCGAGACAAGGTCGGGTACCAGAAGTTGACGTTGTCCTGGAAGGCCTCGAGGATGGAATCGATCTCGTCTTTCGAGACAAGCGGATACATGATGGATGTCGGTCTCATCTTGACCGGGGACCGGGCCTGTTCCAGCTCGAAGATGGGCACGTAGTCATTTCGCAGGGAAGGGAAGACGTCGAAGTGCGGCCATTGTAGCACAGACTCTGTGGTCGAGGTGTGCATCGCGTCGAGAACGGCGTTCTCCAGGTTTCCTTGGGCATTCCTCGCAAAGTCCGCTGAGGGATGCTGCGAGTCGCTGATGGGGCTGCGTGGTCGTTGATCTGGAAGATAAAATCGGCTTTCTGCCGAAGGCGATTCACCCGGATGCGAGCTGGCAGAGAGCGGTGGTGCCCGAGAGGACTGGAAAGATGCTGAACGGTCTAGCAGCGGAGATGTGGCCTACGGTCCAAGTTTTAGAATTTCAATATTTCTGAATCATCACAAGGTGTCTTTTGACGAGAGCTGCGGCAACTGACCACGTTGGCATTCATCTGCTGGAGGAGCTTCTCGACCCGGAGGACGCCCTCGAGGATGAGATCGCTCTTTCCCCTCCTATTTTTCTGGCATCAGCACGAAGCACCTCGACCTGATCTGCTTGGGCCTGCTTACGAGTTTGCTTCGGACCCATACGTGCATTCCGTCTGGGAGACGGAGCACGAAGTACATGGACTCAGCCCATCGCATCTAAGAAAGGGGGTTTGCCCAATTAGCCAGGACGGCTCATCTTCTCATGAGAAACAGAAGAGACGTGAGGGATGAACCTGATCTTGCGGGATCGGCAGACATCGCACTACACAAACTGTGTGGTCAGCAATACCGTTTGGGAAGGAAGGAGGAGAAGGTTCTCTCACAGCGTGTGAGGTTCTCAACCGCTTCCTCGCCGCCGACGACGACGCTGGGGCTGATTGGTCCCGGTCGTCCATCACCACACCTGCATGATCGCCACGTGGCAATCCTTGTCGGCCGATATCCTGTGTATGTAGGTATAAGATAGGGGTTTCTGATTGGGTTGAGCTCCCAGGAACAGAGTTCTCGAGGCTGAGAAAGGGCCGTCGAGTGGTAGGGATACTATTCGTGTCGCCGGCCCGGAGTGTACCGAGGGAGGAACGCAATGGCGCCTGCCGTTTGAGGGATGAGACGAGGAACAATTGGGTAGGTGGAGCAAAGAATTGATGAAGACAGGCGAACAAGGAAGGTAGCCTGGAGGGCTGGAAGTGAGCGCAGCGTGTATGGATCTCCTTTCCGCTCTCCTTCTTGTTGTTGTGCTGGTTTGTCGTGGTTCGCGTAGTTCGAGTAGAGAGACGGACAATGAGAATGTATTCAATTCTTAGGCGAGCGAAGTAAGTATAGGTGGGCACCAATTATTCCACCAGACAACAGGTGGTGGCGGTGTGGTCTGTAGTCCTTTTTAGGCTCAATAATACTGATTGCCCGCCCCCCCCCCCCCCGGGACGTGTCCCCTAACGTACGATGGTAGAGGGGTCTTGGGTCTGGTCCTGATGCTCAGTTGTCAATTCCCGGGGCGGGGGGTGGCAAATGCGGGGGAATTTCTAGGGGATGGACGCCCTGTAGGCATGTGCCATTGTAACTTGGGCTGGTCTCGGCTAGGGGCCCAGCCCCCCTACAGCTACTAGTACAAGCCACTCGGCGGCTTCCTCCCGAGAGTACAAATTGTCAAGCACAGGCACAGCACTTGAGGGCACATGTTTCCCAACCATGACACGAAGACTGAAGCAAATTTGAGGCTGAAACTATTCTGATTGGCCCGACTATGATGCAATGTTGAAGAAGAAGAAGAAAAAGAATCATGCTAACGCCACCGTATTATTCCGCCGCCCACATGGAAGTTGAGTCCATAGCCCAAGATTGCCCCAAAGCACTGTACTATAAGTAACCTTTCAAAAACCCACCTTGCAAACTAGGCCTAAATGACCTCTGATGCTGTTGAATTTGATTTGCCTGATCCCATTTTCCCATACGCCTTTCTGGTTTTGTTCAATGTCGAATGCCGCAGCACCTGCCACTTTACTCAAGGCTCACCCCAGATTTCATCAGCAATCTGCCTTACCAGCGCCAGCTTCTTCTTCTCGTCCTCCTCGCTCAGGGGATACCCGCTCTCGTGGGTGCTGAAGCCACACTGCGGGCTCACGGCGATCTGCTTCAGGGCCTCCTCCTTGGTCTGGCCCGTACCCTCGGCGACGAACTCGGCAGCCTTGTAGATGCGGTTCTTCATCTCCTCCTTGTCCTCAAGGTTGCGCAGCTTGGTGGAGATGACGCCCACGACGACGTTCCTGTCCTTGGGCAGAAATTTCAGGGGCTCGAACCCGCCGGCGCGCTCCGTGTCGTACTCGAGGTAGAAGGTGTTGACCTTGAGCTGCGTGAAGAGCTTCTGGGCGATGATGTCGTAGGCACCCTCGGCGAAGTGGCGGCCGCCGATGAAGTTGCCGCGGCACAGATGCACGCCGGTGTGCATGTCTGAAGGGACCTTGGAGATGCAGTCGTTGTAGAGCTGGATGTAGGCGTCTAGGAGGTCGTCGACGGTGCCGATGTTGTCCTTGTCCTCAGCCCAGCCCTGGCGAAACTTTTGCGAGCAAAAGTCTTTCGTGGGTTGAAAAATGAATTAGTATGAGAACAGGGAGGAGCCTTGAAGAGCAAGAGAAAGACAGAGAAAGACTCACAAGCCAGGCCAGGGTCGTCAAACTGCACATTCCTCAGACCAGCCTTGTACAGGGCGTCCAGCTCTGCCTGGTACACCTTGGCCACGTCCTGGAAGTACTCTGCATCACTAGCATACACGCCCTCCTTCCAGGCCTTGTTCTGCTTGTACCGCATGTGAAACCAAGCCGGCGTAATGAGCGTCAGCTTGATATCTGCCCACTTCTCCTTTGGCACGGCAGCCTGGATCAGCGACAGCTCGTGCAGGTTCGCCTTGCCGCTCCGGCCCTCGGTCCAGCCCAGCTTTCCGCCCGCGATGACGCTATCGCCCGGCATCACCTGCCGGTCCTTCTCGATCAGCGACACCACGTCTGGGTGGTACAGCCGGAACATGGACGCCTCCGCCTCCTGCAGCGCTACCGCCCCGTCGAACTCGTCCCACATCAGGCCCCAGAAGCGTGTGCGGTTGTACTCGCCCGACGTCACCGCCCTGAACCCTAGCTGCTGCTGCAGGCCGACCACGTCCGCCACAGACTCCTTCTCGAGGGCGGGCAGGCCAGCAGCCTCGGGGGTCTTGCCCTCACGGATGGCCTCGCGCGCGTCCAGCAGGGGTTGGGGGCGGAGGAGTGAGCCCATGTGCTCGGCGCGGAAAGGAGGAGCCATTGTTTACTTTACTTTTCTTTTTCTTTGGGTGCGAGGAGTGTGGGAAAGGGGAGATAAAGAGAGGAGCACGAAAACACGAAGAAGGAGGGATGGGAACAGGGTATCACCAAGAAGTTTGTTTAGGTTTGTGTTTGGATAAGTATTGAAATTTTTGTCTTTCCCCTCACTCGAACGGATTCCAGCAAGGTAGATGAGGATTTGGTTGCGGAGGAGTCAGTCTTATGGAGTACAGTCGTCAGTCGATTCAACGACCCCGCCAATCCATTATCTTTTTTCGAGATGCCCCGCTTCAAAAAGCAGTCAGCAGAAGTTCTTGCGTCCTTATTCGCGAATCCAAGTTTTTGGGTCACCAGGCGGAACCAGGCCGAAGAAGGGTTCGTTCCTTCCTCTCGTTTGCCCGTGCTCGTCGAATGCGGGGCCAAGGGGCGAGTTTGGATGATTTCCCTCGGAGCCTACTTCTAAGCAGTTTTTTTAAGGGGTGGGAAACATTCAAAGGGAGAAAGATTTAACAATCATTGTTGGAAACTTTGACCATGGGTTACTTGCGTGGTTTGCTCTTTACATTGTTAGTTTGTCTCCTCTACAGTCGTACAGACTTCGATTCTTTTTGTTGAATTGACCTTTGATCTCTCTCCTTTTCTTCGTTGAAAAGGGCCAAAACATTTTATGATACCCCCCAACTCCCCAAAGCAATCCACAGTGGATAGGCTTTGTTGAGATAGCCTCCGTTAGGACAAAAGTTTTGGTGGCACTGGTACACTAAGTGTGCTGCGGCCGAGGTTTATCCATCTACAACTATCATAGTACAGTAGGACGTGTTTCGTTTGATACAGTATAGTAGGATACGATACAGTACTATAGTACAGTACAGTACAGTACATTATATAGCAGTAGCTACACTAGAAAACCCGCGGTTTAGCCGTGCTTAGCTGTGAAGTACGGGCAATGCTTATGGGTCGGTCGGGTTAAAAATCCAGTGATAGACAAGTAAAATCATAATAATTACTTGGGTCAGGGTTGGTAGCTTTACTCACTATATATTACAAAAGGCGTTTCCAGCTCTCCTCGCATAACAAGCGAATGATGCGAATGGTTAATTGCTGCATATTGATACGGAAATCTCCTCACAACCCCCCCCCCCCTTTTTTCAGGGTTCGGAGAAATACTTAGCGCTCATTGACATCTATGGATGTACTACTCGAATACCTTTTCCTCAGTTGTTAGGTTCACAATAGGGAGAGATTTGGTTCACTACTGTACGAAACGAGGGCCCTTCATATTAGAGTTCAATTGCGTCTCTCAAAATAAGTATGTATGAATGCGAGGTGGAGAGCAGCCCAGCAAACCATCTTCGATTACTTTGAGAACGACAATCGCGTCTGCGGAACCAGAACCAGATCATCATCATCATTAGACCACCTCCTTATCGTCGACCTGCACGTTCATCGTGTTCAGGACCGTCTGCGCGCTCCTCTTCTCGAGCGACTTCTTGACCGGGTTCGGCGCTGAAAAGACCTCCTCCAGCTCCTCGAGCGTCCGGTCCTTGGTCTCAGGGAAGTAGAAATACATAACCACGGCCTCGAAGAGATCCCAGAAGATGAACACAATGTAGAAATAGTACGAGATGTGCTCAAAGGCCGGGCCCGACGAGTACGCCAGGATGACGCTGGACACGGACGAGGCAAAGTTGCCCAGGGCGGTGCCCTTGGCGCGCGTGGCGGTCGGCAGGGTCTCGGCGATGTACATGCTCTGCAGCGGGGTCCAGCCGAACGAGAAGACGATGCCGAAGATGAAGATGAAGGCGACGGTGACGTTGCCCGCGGCGTGGTTGGACGGGTCCGCCAGGGAGACCTTGGACGTGCCCGTGATGATGGCGAAGCACACGGACGAGAAGATGATGCTGTACAGCAGGAGGGGCCGGCGGCCAATGACATCTGTCATGCGCGCGCCCAGACAGGCTCCGATGAGGCACAGCGCCGGGTTGATGCCGTTGATGGCCAGGACGGTGTGCTCGGCCGTGATGCCGGCGTTGTTCAGCATGGTTGCCATATAGTAGGACGACAGCGAGTTGCCGCTCAGCTGGCCGAAGCAGGCCATGCCGATGACGCAGATGAGGCGGCGCCGGGCCGAGTGGGTGTTCCACAGCTCATGGTAGTCCCACCACTTCTTGTCCGAGGCCTCGTTGGAGATCTGCTGGACCATCTCCTTCATCTGCAGCTGCACGTAGGGGCTGTCCGGGTCGCCCTCGCCGTGGTACTTGGTCAGGATCTGGGCCGCCTCCTCGTGCCTGTCCTGGGCCATGAGCCAGCGGGGCGACTCGGGCAGCAAGAAGACGAATATGCACACGATGCCAGAGGTGATCATCTGACACCAGATGGGGATGCGCCAGGCCAGGTTGTCATTGTTGATGTACGCGCAGCCGTAGGACACCCATGAGGCGATGATAGAACCCTGACGCGTGTGAGCATTCTGGAAGAGAGGGCTTCTTGCCATACGACGTGAATCAGTGCGTTTTGAACTTACGATATACCACGTGCAATTATATAATCCGGTTAGAGTACCGCGATAGGCTGGATGGGCCATTTCGCTGACGTAGGTCGGTGCAGACACGCAGCAAAAGCTCACGCCGAAACCCAGGACGAAGCGCCCGCCGAGGAACTGTGCGCTCGTCTTGGTCGGGGCTTGGATGCATGTCCCGATGATGACGAGCAGGGACCCGATGAACATACCCCAGCGCCGGCCGAGGTAGTCGTTTGTAGGGCCGGTGAGGAAGACGGCAGCGACGGAGCCGATATTGTACATCATGAAGACGATGCCGATGCTGGAGCCCTCGGTGGTCATGTGGAAATAGCGCTGATAGGCAGTCATGCCATTGAGAGAGCCCATGAGGGAGCCATCATAGCCGTTCAGAGCTCTAGAAGAGGAAAGATGGTCAGCGGGAGGAGCTCAGATGAGACAGTATTGAGACAGAGACAATCGCAAGAGCAAAGAGAGCCTTACCCGCAGAGATACGCGACAGACAAGACGAGATAGAGGCGAACCATGGGCCAGGTCCATGGTGAGATCTTTGCCCCGGTGGCCTCATGAGCAATGTGGACAGCAGTGTCGACGGTGTGCAGGTCATCCTGTTGGTCGATGCCGGGCGACTTCTCGTCTACGGTAGCCATCGTGTCTCTCTGGACGCTCGATCTTGCCAGCGTCCTGTCTTAATGTCGATGAGGGGTCTCGCAGAGGTTTGGAAGGGTAAACGCCTGATCAGGACACAAAGGTCGTGCAAGGAGAGGAGAGGCGGTATAGAGGGCCTTTATATGCGCACATGCAGGCGAGGCACAGCAGCGGCAGCAGCAGGCTGCAAGAGACACATGCAAAGCAACGTCGAGGCGAGCCCAGCCAGGTCTAGCTGATCAAGGTTCATCACCCGCGTCGCCTCTCACGCGACCCTCTCATAATCCTTTTAGGCGGTGTCTGGCAGTCACGGCCGTTGGGAGAATTATGCGCCGGGGTAAATCTGCACGCCAGGGTTGCTGGACTTCTTCCGGTTTGGGGAATGGCACACGTCTTCCCCGCATTATGGTTATTGGCTCTTTTTGTTTTCCCCTGCAAGCCGAAGAACCCAAAGGGCGATGTTGGACAAGCAAGTAAGATGGAAAGTGGTCTGTCTCTAAGTCTGCGGGACTAAAATAATACGGCGTGGTCGGGTGGTATTACAGTACAAGCTAGCGCAAAAAAGACAAAGGCACCCTGGTCAGGTACTCTTGATCTCTACTGCCCCCACCTCCAGCTGTACTGTAACCTGTTGTACTATACCTTCTATACTGTATCCTGCTGTGCTGTGCTGTACTGTACTGTGGTAGTATGGACCTGCAAGAAACTTGAACGTGGGAATTGCCTGACTAGGGTGACTTTCATGGCCCATCATACGGTCGTAAGCTGGCCTGGGATTGGCATGTTTTGGTCGGCTCCGATCTCTCCGGGTCCAGGAACCAGTGACCACTAAAGCACAAAACATAGGTTTGTAGTTGGTACTGTACATAGTACGATCCCAAAGTACTTGGAAAGGAGATTCGAATGCTGTCTTTTGTAAGGTGCGCATATATGGCCGACCCCAGCAAGGACTGGCTTGTGATGGACCCGCTTTTTACCCCAGGCCATTATGGCTGGGAATTGGCTGACATACAGGCAGGTACAGGGTAGCGAGCAGGGGTCACCACCCCGTCTGCCCGTCTGGGGTGATCGTAAAAGTGCCTGGCTGTCTGCGTAGCCTGAGAACCCACCTGTACCCCAAATCTTCGGCTCCGCCTTCCCCGTCTTCATAGCCATCGCAGCTACCCTGCCAGAGTCCTGCCAACGATTTCGAATAAACATCCTAAAAGTTGTTTAAGGCATTCAGTTGTTGGGTCATCCTCTTGTACGAGAAACCCAGACCTGAAGGTCTCAATTCGCAAGTAGCAGGAAGATTCAGTAGAGTTCTGTTGCTGCAGATGCGAGAGATCGTACGAAGGCTACTATCCCGAAAGTTTTGACAGGAAGAATTGGCATAAGTCAGTCCATGAAACATGTCAATTGACAATCCTACCGCATTGTATGAGCATATTATTTACTAGCATATAGAAACCAGTACACCCTATCAACTACTCTTATCTGTGCTTTCCCCAAAGGAAAACAACTTTATTGGCCACCCGTGCCACCATGCTGTGATAGAAATATATTGTCAGGCCTTGTAAGAAATCAACAACTATGCTTGCCCTCATTGTAGCATCAGTCATAGTACTTTCCTTTAGATGTGGTGGGGGGGTCCGATATGGAGCACATGAAGGTGCGGGGTAGCTGGAACATCCCTTCCCCACCTGCCCATCCACCAGCAATAGTGTACAATGTACATGACGAGCTCTCTCGATTCACTCCAACATCTGCTCAGGAACATTTATCGTGGAGTGACCACCCAGACTCTGAAGTCTCACAAACATTTATATGCATTACGACCTGTTATTGCCATGAGGTGAAGACGCATCCTACACGAGGTGTCATTCATTGTGGGCTCAGAGTAACAATCCAAACAAGGTACCTGGCATTACACTGCAGGACTCCAAGGGTGCAACCGTCCAAGGCAGCTCACCGCGGGGGCGACGACCACCCTGACCTAAAATACAACAGGCTCCCCTTCTCCTCTTATTGACAATTCTTTCTTCTCTTCCCTTCTCCTGTTCCAGTACTATCTTCTCGCCCTGATCCTATCCAAATGGGCCAGTACCTCAAGATGGCTCCCACCAGTCTTCCTCTCCAGGAGGACAAGCAGAAGCCAGACTACTGCAACGAGGCCGTCTTCAGACGGAACTGTCTTCCTGCCCGGTCTTATTTCATTCCGGACACCTCACTCTTGCTCAATGGCAGCTGGGACTTCCATTATGCCTCCACCCCTCTTGAGGCACCAGAGCCAGAGGCAGTCAAGGACACGGCATGGTCCAATTTGAAAGTGCCCGGTCACTGGCAGCTGCAGGGCTACGGGAAGCCTTGGTACACCAATGTCCAGTACCCAATACCCGTATGCCCTCCTTTCGTGCCGACCGAGAATCCGACCGGTACCTACAAGAGGACCTTCTTCGTCCCGAGCACGTGGGACCACTCGACACAGCTGCGGTTGCGCTTTGACGGTGTGGATAGTTCTTATCACGTCTGGGTGAATGGGGTGCTAGTAGGCTATGCCCAGGGCGCGAGAAACCCTCACGAGTTCGACGTCTCTGAATATGTGGAGAGAGATGGCCCCAACGAGCTGCTGGTTCGCGTCTACCAGTGGTCAGATGGCAGTTACATTGAGGATCAGGATCAGTGGTGGCTCTCGGGTAATTCGCCTCCCTCGAAGTTGCATCCAGAAGCTTGACTGACTTGCTGTTTCTCCAGGCATCTATAGAGACGTCTATCTCCTTGCCTTTCCTACCGATGCGCGGATCGAGGACTGGTTCATCCGAACTGATCTCGACGACAAGTACGAAAACGCTACTCTTCAGGCAACGATCGATGTCTTGAGCGACAAGACAGGAACACTTGAACTCACACTCTCGGAGCTGGACAAGAACGGTGGCTCTGTCATTGAGACCAAGACGGCCGACGTCGGCTCTGGTTCTTCTAAACTTGACATATCTCTGCCCGTGACCAAGCCGGAGAAATGGACCGCCGAATCTCCTTACCTCTACTCCGTAAAGTTGACCCTGAAGACATCCTCCTCCGCGCCCTACACTGTTACGCAGAGGATAGGGTTCCGCAAGGTCGAGCTGATCAATGGGCTCATGACCGTCAACGGCACCCGGATTCGTCTGCGCGGCGTCAACAGGCATGAACACCATCCTCATTTCGGCCGTGCGGTGCCCCTGGACTACATCAAGAAGGACCTCCTCCTGATGAAAACCCACAACGTGAATGCCCTGCGCTGCTCTCACTACCCCTCCCATCCCAAGCTACTCGACATGGCCGATGAGCTGGGTCTCTGGGTTATGGACGAAGCAGATCTCGAGTGCCACGGCTTTTACGATGCAGTTGCAAGGCCCCAGGATATTCCGGAGAACATGGACTACGAGGAGCGGAAGAAGTTCACTTTTCCCCAGGCTGCCAAATTCACCACTGACAACCCGACTTGGAAGGAAGCGTACGTTGACCGCATGAGAGACCTGGTCCAGCGCGACAAGAATCACGCTTCCGTCATTGTATGGAGCCTGGGCAACGAAGCGTTCTATGGTCAGAACCACAAGGCCATGTATGAATACGGAAAGCAGGTCGATCCTGGGAGGCTGATTCACTACGAAGGTGACGTGCACGCCGAGTCGGCGGACATGTACAGCTACATGTATCCGCCGATCGAGCGACTGTTGAAGCTGTCACAGACCGAGGGTGTCAAAGACGGCAAGTACGAGAAGCCAGTGGTGCTCTGCGAATACGGGCACGCCATGGGTAACGGACCAGGCTGGCTGGAGGACTATGAGGAGCTTTTCAGGAACCATCCACGCCTGCAAGGTGGGTTTATCTGGGAGTGGGCCAATCACGGCTTGTGGAAAGAAGAGGGTGACGGCACCGGCAAAGGTGGTTACTATGGCTACGGTGGCGATTTTGGTGATTTCCCCAATGACGGCACGTTCGTCATGGACGGGTTGTGCTTCAGTACCCATGAGCCCACGCCAGGCCTGACCGAGTTCAAGAGGGTGATTCAGCCCGTGGGCTTCTCCGCGCAAGGCGACAAGCTCAGCCTCGAAAACTACTACGACTTCATCGATCTTTCCCACCTGGTCGCCTCGTACAAGGTGGAGGAACTGGCCCAGGAGTAAGTAGTGTATACTGATTCAGCTTCTCCCTGATTTAGTCATGCTGACCAACATTGCAGGAGCAAGCTACTTGCCTCAGGCACTCTTGACATCCCGGACATCAAAGCGGGCAAGAAAGGGGAAATCGACGTGAAAAGTGCCGTCTCGAAATTCAAGAGTGACAAGGACGTATTTATCACAGTGTCGTTGACCAACCGCGACGAGACACCTGGGCTCAGTGCGGGACACGAGGTCGCGTGGACGCAGTGGCAGCTCTCTCATGCCGCACAAGCTCAATCACCCTTATCGCTGGACAGACTGTCCTCTTCAGTCCGTGTCACCACTGCTGGGCCCAAGGTCACGGTCTCTGGACCACACTACACTTTCGAGTTTGACCGTGCCCGCGGTGCACCCATCTCATGGGCGGTCAACGGTGTATCGATCCTCGAAGCCGACCCCTCGACTGGTGTCGCCATCCTTCCCTCGTTCTGGCGGCCTGCCACAGACAATGATGTTCCTGACTCATTGCCGTACTGGCAGCGCTTTGGCGTCGACATACTGGAATCTCAACTGCGGTCCTTTGAGATCGACACCTCGGATCCCAGCAAGGCAGTCCTGAAAGCACACACTTTTATCACACCACCAGTCCTAGCATGGGGCTTTGACGCCAAGATCGAGTATATCGTCACCAACACCGGCGCATTGAAGGTGGACGTCAAGAGTCTCACGCCGACCGGTGCCATTCCCAGCCATGTCCCTCGGGCAGGCTTCAACCTCCGCCTGAGCAAGCACCTGGACAATGTCTCCTGGTACGGCCTCGGCCCAGGGGAAAGCTATCCAGATAAGAAGTCCGCCCAGCGTACGGGTGTCTGGACAGTGCCCACTGTCAAGGACCTGCAGGTACCTTACGAAGTACCTCAGGAGAACGCCAACCGCATGGAGACACGCTGGGTACAAGTCGCCGACGCGCACGGGGCGGGCGTCAAGGCTACCTCCACCAATGACAACGGGAATCTGTTTAACTGGGTCGCGAGCAACCATTCCATCGACACGATCCATGCGGCCAGACACCCGCCTGACTTGGTGGAGGAGGACGCCACGCTGCTGAGGCTGGATTACAAGGTGGCTGGTGTGGGCACTGCGGCTTGCGGCCCTGGTGTCAGGGAGGATTTATTGGTCAAGGTGGAAGAGATGAAGTTTGGGTTCGTGCTGGAGAGTGTTGGGCTTTGAAGGAAAAAACATTGGGACATATATGTTCCCTCCTATATAGAGAAGGCAATAGTGACCAAAAAACTTAGATCTGAGAATGAAAGCTCCCGTATTAAGATGGCTGATATATGCTGATATACAATAGAAGAGAAGGGGTAAGATAGACATCTGCTTCATATGCTCAGAAGTTCTCCCGAGCTCGGGACTATTATTGGATCTGTAGGGTGCCTCTTTCTTCGAGACATCCTCGAGCTGTTTGTAAACTTTAGGATTTATTTGGGTTTATTGATGTTTCATATAATTTTTTCCCTTTCTATTGAACTTGGTCCAAAAGTTTCTATCTTGCTGCTTTTCATTGGATTTGGAATTTCTATTGCTGCTTTCTTTACTCCTTGAGAGGGCCGGCGGGGGACGGGAGGGCCTGTTCTGGAACTTTTAAAAGTTTCTTAATACCTCTAACTTTCAAAGCTTTCTGTTCGGCTTTCTGATGATTCTCATATCTGAAATTTCAACGGCACTTGTCCTAACATCAAACTTTCCCCAGAATTCAAGACGGTTCGACGTTGTCTTGGAAGTATACCTCATGCACATTTGCGTAGATGCGAGCACGGTATGAGCCCGAAGCATGTCCACGGCGGACGGGCGAGGCGGATCGACGGAAGCCATGGGGACGGCGGCCAGAGTCAGGACGGGGGGGGAGCGAAGTTGACGTTGGGCTGGCGCCTCCGACGAGTCGAAAAGGGACGGCCTTGCTGGCGACGACGACGCTCCTGGTCTTGAGCTCGAGGGATGTTATCATCACGGCTCGTAACCAAGTCTGTGACACTCTGGTTCATGTTGAACACGAAGGATCGCTACACCCAGCCTAGCCTGCACCTCTCACAGTTGTTACAAGCGATGGATTGGGCTGGCACTATCTTGTTGTCATTGAAACCCGGGGTCGAAGAAGTCTTCACTGCCAACTACGATCGAACGCCGTCGGAAATGACTTCTCTTCTGGGATGTTAGGTGGGCATGCTTTTTTTTTGTAGGCAGATGGGCTGCTAAGCATGGTGTTAATCATTGTACAGTTGACTCTTCCTTGAATGTTTCGATCATGTACATGGCAATGGACATTGAGAAATGAAGCTGTCAAACATGGAATTGGCTAATATGTGGAGTTGTACACCATACATATTATGATTATAAATAGAATATCAGCGGTAGAATGTAATTTTCCATATGCAGCGCTATTTGGTCTTCTGTTGTCTGCACGCCTTTCATTATAGTAGTCTGAAAGTAATTAAAGTGTGGGGGTTTGGGAATGGCCGCAATGTAGAGAGAACTTACAGCACCCAGGGCTTTCAATGCTGGTTTTCTAATTGTAATTCGTCTTATGAATCAAATTTGAGCCTCGAAGTGAATAACGGAAAAGCAGCATCATCACTTAATACTCAAGAGGCCCTTCCCTCTCAGAGTGTTGTAGCAGTCTATTCTCAGGGAGTCTGTCCAAAACATTTCTGCACCGACTTCGCGATGAAGAATGGCTGCCGACTTTTAACTCAACAAGAGGCAGGTACACCCCGTAACAAGTACGCACTTAAGTAGCCAACCTAACTCTCTTAGTATCTCATAGGATTATTTACATGATTGCAGGACCTTGTCACAAAATGTGTTAGCCTTATGGGCTGATTTCTTTGCCCTTCTTGCACGTGAACGAATAGGTAGGAACAGCCTACGCTGATGGTTCCCACGTGATTATATTCGAAATGAACAGACATCAAAGAACAGCCTGGATGATTCAGGGCCAGGTGAGGTGATCTCTGTCAAAATTTACACAATTGGATCCACAGAGTCATATACACAGTTTCGTGGACGGATGAAGCACACGAAGGGTAGGGAACAACATTACATAATAACATTGGCACTGCGCCTTTTCTTTTCTTCTCTCTCTCTACGCCCATCGATAAATACATATTTCAAAGGACAGGCTCTCATATACAACAGAGCTCGGCTTCTAGATCAGATTCCCGGGTTTCTCTGCCTGTCTGAATTTCCAGTCAACTTGACAAGGGATCTATCATCCGGTCCGGCCATCGGCACCTTGGCAGTCTCCAGAGCAAGACGGTGAGAAGTACACTCAAACCGAGGTGGGTGATCATGACCGACCTCGACCAGTGGAGCCGCGGAGGTGGAGCCTGCGAAAAACGCGGGGCTCCACGGCCGCCCACGAGGCCCGCAGTTGTTTCTCTCTACAGTGGATACTTTAATGAACCTGCTCCCCGCATACTCGGACGGGGCGTTCATGCAGAGCGACAAAGCCCTGGGGAATAGCCCACAGCCATGAGTACAAGGTACTCGATACTAGTAGTTGCTACTAGTATGGCCGCGTAGTAGAAGTACCGTCATGCCGCGCGAAAAGTTTCCCCAAAGGTTTTGTTCAGTCGAGGGCTGGTGGTTTTGCTGGTCTTGTGACCCGAGGAGATCCACACTGTCAACGTCCTCACGCCCGCTGTCCGGCCCACTCGCATTTACTATCGACACACCGACCGCGAGATCCTGGTTCGACTACCCGTCACGTTGGGATCATCCCACTGCACACATGGCCGTCGTAGGATGGGCTGTAACTGCGAGATCTTGTACGTGCCGAGGGGAATTTCCGAGCAAAAGCTGGTAGCGCTAAATAACCATGATGATTCACCGGGGTTTTCCCGAGCGATCGCAGACGGGAAACCCTTGGGTGTTATTTCCCTAGTCATGGCCAACGTTCTATGACTTCTCCGCCTTTGGCCGAGCGAGATGGGAGGGGGGAGGGGCCTGGCTTGGCCTTGGTTATTTTTCCCCAGGCTCTTTAAGCTCAAGCGAGGGCATCCCTATTCGGCCTCGATGGGTTTAGTGAGTTATGACTGGGTCTGAAGTACCACCGAGGCGTCGCCGAGTACTTCGCATCGACCTGACGGTGGAAAGTCAAAAGAGGTAAGAACGGTGGGCTCAGTTGCCCTGGGGCAGGTCAGGGAAACCTCATGATGTATGTATTCATTGTAGACTTGGTGGTATATAAGGCAAGACCTACCTCGGCTGTCAAGATGGATTTGTTGTGTTTGTCGTGGTCAATTGCTGAGTGTAGATCGTGTGCTCTCCAATGAGACAGAATTTTATTATTCAGTCTTCTTTGCCGATCTGATCCTCTTGGAGGCTTTAACTTTTAGTAAGTACGCTGCCCTCTTTGCATTGTAATCTTCTTGCACCCACCCTTTCCGACTTCCAAGGTTGTTATACCGACTCCACCAACCAACAATGCTATGTGATCTTGACATATGCATACAGAATGTGCATCTTGCCTTTTGAATCCACCTCATACCTGCCGTTAACTTGTACAAAGAGACTCATCTTCATGAGGACCTCTTTCGTTGCCAAATAACTAATCATTGTGACCTATCGATAGACCTCCCTACAACTCTTGGTTGCATGAACAGCATTCCTTATCACGATGAGACGATCTGCTCTTGCGTGCCTCGCCACGACGGCGGCCCTCAGTCAACATGCTGGGGCCGAGGACATCATCACTGATCCTACGTACTTCTATGGCCAGTCTGAGCCGGTGTACCCTACGCGTGAGTTCCTCGGGTTATCACCGCTTCAGTGAAACGTTATTGAGAATTTAAAATGTTCTAACTCGCATCTTGGTGATGAACAGCTCAACAAGATGCCAATGGAGCCTGGGCAGCTGCCATTACGAAGGCGAAAGCACTTCTTGACCAGATGACCATGGATGAGAAGGCATGTTCTCCGGTGGAGTTCTTTAATAATACAAGCTTCACTGTGGAAGGGGGTTACAAAGTTCTTAAACTAACCGCATTATTCTTTTCAGGTCAACCTCACTAGCGGCGTGAGTACCACGACAGGCTGCGCAGGAATGATCACAGGCGTGCCTCGTCTAGGGTTCCCAGGCCTATGTATGGCAAATGCAGGGAACGGCGTAGGCTCTACAGACTATGTCAGCGCGTGGGCATCTGGGATCCATGCTGCCGCCAGCTGGAACAAGGAATTGACCTACAACCGGGGCTTTTACATTGGCGACGAGGCTAGAACTAAGGGAGTCAATATACTATTGGGCCCAGTCATTGGACCGGCTGGCCGCGTAGTCGAGGGAGGTAGAAACTGGGAGGGTAAGTCTTCTGCTTCAATATTTCTTTCCTATTGTTTCCTGTGAAGTTCTCTGCTGACTTTACCTTGCTCTTATTTAAGGCTTCTCGCCTGATCCATACTTGTCTGGACAGTTGGTATACGAATCTGTGTCAGGTATTCAAGATGCAGGCGTGATCACCAGCACCAAACATTTCCTGGGCTACGAGCAGGAGACGCATCGGTTGCTCAGCACGGCCACACCGTGGGCCCAGCCCATTTCTTCCAACATTGACGACAAGACGATCCATGAGTTGTATCTCTGGTATGTGTCTATATATTCCCTTCCCTTGCGATAACTAGTGTGGTGTGAAAACAATGACTAACATCTCTTGTTTCTCTTCTCCTCTCAGGCCCTTTCAAGATGCAGTCCGCGCCGGAACTGCCAACATAATGTGCAGCTACAACGGAGTCAACAACTCGGCAGCCTGCCAGAACAGCAAGACCCTGAACGGGCTGTTGAAGGGCGAACTTGGCTTCCAGGGCTTTGTGGTCTCGGACTGGGATGCGCAGAATGCAGGCGTCGCCTCAGCCCTGGCTGGTCTGGATGTTGCCATGCCATCCTCCACGGTCTGGGGTGACAATCTGACACTGGCCATCAGCAACGGGACAGTCAATGAGACTCGACTGGATGATATGGTCACCAGGTATGTCCGACTGTCCAAAGCTGCTGGAGACGAACAGAGAGATCTCATGCTGACCCTCCCTTCTCAACAACAGGATCTTGGCTTCGTGGTACCAGCTTGGCCAGGACTCAGCAGACTTCCCGACACCAGGCTATGGACTTGCTGCCGACCTGTCTCTCCCGCATCCTGTGGTTGACGCTCGCAATGCCAGCGGCAAGCCAACGCTGTTCGCTGGCGCAGTTGAAGGCCATGTGCTGGTGAAGAACACCAACAACGCCCTTCCTCTGAAGTCTGCCGAGATGAAGCTCATCTCCCTATTCGGCTACTCGGCGAAAGTACCCAACGTGAACAACTATGTAAGTATCTCTTTATCAAGGTTTTATACCCATGGAGCGCTGGTATCATGTGTTCTGGCCATTCTTGCTGACAACACCAACAGCAAGGAATCCCAGCTGGCTCGCTGTTCCCGGCCTGGTCAGACGGCGTCGAGTCTGCCAACTACACCGAGTTCAGCCTGAAGTTTCTCGGAGATCTGAACGTGACCGCATCCCCCACGGCGCCCAACGGTACGCTCATCACGGGAGGTGGATCCGGCACCACATCCCAGAGTTTCATCAGCGCACCGTACGACGCCCTCGTCGCCCAGGCCTACCAGGACGGCACGGACCTCTACTGGGACTTCGAGAACGGCGACCCGCTCGTCAACCCGACCACGGACGCCTGCATCGTGATCGGCAACGCCTGGGCCACAGAGGGCTACGACCGCCCCGCGGTGCGAGACGACTTCACCGACGGCCTGATCAACAACGTGGCCGACCAGTGCAGCAACACCATCGTCGTGTTCCACAACGCGGGCACGCGACTCGTCGTCGACCACCCCAACGTCACGGCCATCATCTTCGCCCACCTCCCCGGCCAGGACAGCGGCAAGGCCCTCATCGACATCCTGTACGGCAAGGAAAACCCGTCCGGCCGCCTCCCCTACACCGTGGCCGCCAACGAGAGCGACTACGGCGCCCTTCTCCAGCCAGACAAGACCCTCTCCGGCATGTTCCAGCACTTCCCCCAGTCCAACTTCTCCGAGGGCGTCTACATCGACTACCGCCACTTCGACCTCCTCAACATCACCCCGCTCTACGAGTTCGGCTTCGGTCTCAGCTACACCACCTTCGACTACGCCAACCTCGCCGTTGCCACCACCAACAGCTCCACGGCCCCGAATCCCACGGGCGCCGTGGCTCCCGGCGGTCAGACGGACCTCTGGGACGAGCTTATCCGCGTCACGGCCGACGTCACCAACTCGGGCGCTGTGGACGGCAAGGAGGTCGCGCAGCTGTACCTGGGCATCCCCGGCGAGGACGTGCCGGTGAGACAGCTGCGTGGGTTCGAGAAGCCGCTCATTGCAGCAGGTGAGACTGTGACAGTAGAGTTCTCGCTGACGCGGCGGGACCTGAGCGTTTGGGATGTTGTGGCGCAAAAATGGCTGCTGCAGGCGGGCGAGTACCAGGTGTATGTCGGGAGGAGCAGTAGGGATCTCCCGCTGCAGACGTCGTTCTCTATATCGTGAGAAGTCGTTGGCTGGGTCGTATGGCATGCAGAAAATAATGATTAATGTCGAGTCTTTAATGTGTGTTTTTCGGATTCTTTTATTTCGTAATGTTGTCATGGCCATCCTGACGTTTGGGTCAGTTCCCTGTCCTCCTTCAACCTCTTCCCTCTCTCCAACAATTGCGGCCTGGTCTTGATTGAAATGGTCAGCCTTGACAGTGGGCTATGAACACTGAAACCACAACCTCGACGAGCTCACGTGTTGTAATTCATCAAGATGAATCCAGATTCTGTGTCGTAAATCTCTGTCCCTAAAATCCAAGGGAAACACCGTGATGCGTTCACTATTCTGTGGTCTAAAATCATACGCTTTCCTATGTGGTATCCGAAAGTCATAAGAACAAAGGAACCATCACGCCTTTCCAAGTCAAACCAACTGGGAAACAAACCGATGATGTCGAGTTCCTGCCCACGCCGTACCGTGCCATGACGCCGTTGTCCGAGGTATCCTGCTTCTTCAAAATCCCTTTTCTATCCCCTGGCTGATCACGCCGCAAGTGAACCCCAATGAAATTGAACCCCATAGGTGTCGAGCCGCATACCCTACCGCCTGGGTCTTTGGTTGTAAGGACTTATCGACCGCAGGTTCATTGTGACTGAATCCTGGTGGAATGAGTCTGTCTTGGGGTGATACCATGCAAAGACGTCAATGAACACCCGTCCCTTGGGCGAGTCTAGAGCGACCATTCCGTGTACTGCTACCGAACCTCGTGGTGGATAGTATCGTAGGGGCTTCCATGCTTGCTTGTAAGTCGCGAGGAAGGCCATCCAGGGACCTGACCCCTTACCAACCAGCTCCGAATAGTACGGTATGTTTTCTTTCGTTAGAGACCTGCCGGCCTCTTTGGGTGACCCAGGTTTTCCGACCGCCGCGGGATTCGAGGGCTGCGATGTTTCGGATTCAGAGGAGGAAGCGGCAGTGGCGGAAGAAGCAGCAGATGACGAACTTGCTGCGGTGCTGCCATCCGCAGTCTGCCGCGCGCCTAATTTGTTGAGAGTCTTCGCGATGTCCGGATGAGGCCCCGAGGTATTGATCTCCTTGCCCCCTGATTGATATCCGAAATACTTGGCAACTTTTGACACGTTCTGCTTGAGCATGGCCTTGGCGAAGGCGTAGGAGGCGCTGGCGACAGGATACGGCATGAGGACCCGATCTAGCAGGGCCTTTGTTCTGGCGTCCACCGTCTGTGTCTTCACAACAAGACCTTCCTCACTCCATTCCATGCTGTAGGCACTGATTAGTCCGTGTTCAATAAGAGGTTGCGCCCCCCCAAAAAAAGTTGACCCTGCAAAGGAGTTCTAGAGTAACGTACCCCCATCGAACGAACTCGGGCGGCGGCTTCTCTGGGAACGTCATTATTAACCATGTAGGCCCCAGCTGGAAGCCCTCTCCCGTCTTTGTCCATTTTTTTAATAAGTTGTTCTTCTCAGCCGCTTTCCTGACCATGGTGCTGAGGTCGTCCTTCACCCTCTGCCGTAGCTTCTCATCCTTGTTGAACTCGATGAAGCTTTGCCATTCCTCCCCGGCGCCGGCGTACGGGGCGGGCTGGACCTGCTTCTCGGTGAAGGGGAAAGGGACGAACAAGGGCTCGACTTCCTCTTCGAGGCCTTTGGGTAACGGACGAGTGTCGAGGTTCTTGAGAGGCAGGAAGGCTATCTCGTCCCAAACGTAGAGACAGACGCCGGCGACCATGCCGTAGGTCGCAGCTTTTCTAAACCCAGGTGCTTGTCAGCGAACGGGTAGGGCAGGAGAAGAGGAGGGGTTGGGGGGTTGAAATGCAAACGAACCTCATCAAGCTCCTCCTGGACTGTATCTTGACCTGGTGGACAGTGACCTGCTCGCCAGAAGTGACGGCGCCCGCGACCCTGGGTGCCACCCATGCCCGACCTGGACTCCGGTTGAGGACTTGACGAAGCATGGTCCCAGAACTCCCTCCGCTGCGAGATCTCTGGCCGAAGAAAATGGCGTTGGAGGTATAGAAGGCGCGCCAGGTGTAGGCGACCACGTCACAACACACTCTGGGCCCTTGAAGGGACCAGTTGAGTCGGTGTCTGTCGGACCTCGCTTGTCCCTCCCAATCGAGCGTCCGACTCTATTTGGTGGGGCTAACGTGACTGTTGGGTAGAGAGGCCGAAGAGACAGAACGGCAAGTCGTGGGAATTCCAGCCTCTGTCTGAAATGACGCAAATAAACGATGGACTAAAGAAGAATATGCCGAGAGAATCGAAAGAAGAAAAGAAGACGTCGGTTTGTTGGGTAGGGGCGAAAGTACAGCGCTATGCAGTTGTACTGTATTGAACTAGACTCGACGTCGGGACCAGTCGACATGCAGCGTCCAGGATAAAGTGACAGTGACAAAGGCAAGATGCCTGGAGGGGGAGCGGAGCCCATGTCACGCAGCAGAGCCTTATCGCTGATTAAGGGACTCTAGCGCCGACGACGAGGTACGTACCTCACCTCTGCTCAACACGGGCCAACTCAGGGATCTGAGTTGCTACTATCTTGGGCGTCATACGCACAGCTAAACAAGCTCCTTCAACGACTTGGCCTCAGTCACCCATCGCCCTCAACAACCATCACCCACCGCTCACCGGCACGCTCCCATTCAACAAGCGGTGTCCAGTTCCATTTCCAACATGAGACTTCTCAGCCGGCTAGCAGTCGCTGGCCTTGCAGGCCTTGCCGGTGCTGCAGCGACCGAACCCGCCGAGGTTTACATCCTCTCCGAATCGACCCCATCAGCCTCCTCGTCGAATCCTCATATACCACGACAGGTCGCCAGAGACATCGTGCTCTCGAGAGTCGGTGGACAGACTGACCTCGGTGCCCTGCCGGAGTCTATCACTACTGACGACGCTCTCTCATACATCTCGCAATACGGAAGGCCGCCCAAGCCTCTGTTTGGGGATGCTGCATCTTCGTCAGTTGGGGCCGTCGCTCCTTCACAGCTGGTCATTATGCTCGAGGGCATCGATGAGAACAACGCGAAGAACCTGCGAAAGGCACTCAAGTCCCAAGGATCCAAGCCTGCTTTTACCATAGCGGATCCTCCGTCGGCCAAGGCCAACAAACACCTCGTCGACGTCGAGCTGTCGTCTGTATCTGGATCCTGCGACATCACTGCAGCCATCAACCCTTACGATAGCTGCTGGGATGGTCTATCTCTTGTTGTGAAGTATGACGTTAGAAAGGTCAGTTCTATCTCGTAGTCCATCGCTATCTGTGTATCTGGGTTGTTGATGCTGACCTCCGCCCGACAGAACCCAAGCACCCTCGACGTGCTTACCGACAACATCAAGCCGCTCCACGGCGCCGTTTCCTCCAACGCCCTCGAGACTGCCCTAATCCTGCTGCCCGAGAGCAGCCGCTCTTCCAAGTATGCCTCCTGGGCCAGCGACACTCCCAGCGAACTCCGCCGTCGCGTTGAGATGCCCATTAGCGACATCCAGGCCAAGCCTGTTGTCGTACCTGGCAGCAGCGACGAGGGCGTTTCCTCCCCGGATTCCTCTTTATTCGCCTCACAGGCCGCGTCCAAGATGAATCTCGGCTGCTTCTCCACCTACAACAGCTGTGTGACCGCCACGAGCAACTGCTCAGGCCACGGACTCTGCGTAGACAAGTACGCCGAGAATACCGAGAGTGGTAAAGGGGGCGACACCAAGTGTTTCGTGTGCGGCTGCGTGTCAACCAGGTCCTACCCTGACAACCCGGAGAGTGATCAGCATACGCACTGGGGCGGCGCTTACTGCCAAAAGATTGATGTGAGCTCTCCCTTCTGGTTGCTGGCTGGGACAACCATCATCCTTGTGGGCCTGGTGACGGGGTCGATCGCCCTGTTGTTCAACGTGGGCGAGGAGAAGCTGCCAGGTGTTATCGGCGCCGGTGTTTCGAGGTCAAAGTAAACAAGACACGTCCGGTGACCAGGAGACTGAGGTGGGCAGAAGGGGTGGTACGAGAGGAGCAATAAAATCAAGGTTGCCGGTTGCTCACATCTAGAGCAAGGTGAAAACGGAGGCATGAGACAAGAGGCGGGACACGGAGCAGATTTGACATTGAAGGGGGATGTATCATATTGTTGGTGTACTGCTATTGCGGCGTTAGCATGGGAAGCACATTCTCGTTTTAGCATCTTCCTGTTAGATACGGAAGGAAATATAACGGATTTCCTCAGAGCGTCCATCGAGGGGTGTTTTTGACATTGATTCTGTGGCGTCTGTCCTATCAGATCGTTGGGTATCATTCCTCCATTGCATCATCATCACCACCGTCTTGCGCTGTCCTTGTAGGCGTCCCAAAGCTCTCCAAGCCCCTTTCTTCGGGCCGCAGTGGCGACTGTGCCGCCAGCGTCACCGGATCCACTGCAAGCTCGCTCTTGACGCCCATGGCGGACTGGTACTTCATTCCCGCCTGGTTGAGAACGTCCTGGACCTCCCGCTCCCTGTCTAGAATCTCTTTCTTCTCCTTCTCGATGCTCTCGATTCGTTTCCGTTTCGCGGCGACCTGTTCCTCCATCTCCCTGACCAGCTCCCTCATCCGCGCCAGGCTGTCCCTCAGCTCGGGCAGGGGCTTCATCTTGGGGATCACCAACCTTCCCACCCCGCCGATATCTTCCTCATCGGCGAGCCGGTGAAGACCATCCATGGCTGCCCTGGTCTGTGCAGCCTCATATGCCGCTTTGCGCTCGGCGTCCGAATCTGTATCCTCGTCTTCTGAGGCTCCCTCAGCGGCGTTGATTAGTTCTGCCATCTCCCGCCTGTGTCGTCTCCTGGCCTCCTTCTCTCCACGCTTCCCGAGCTCGAGCCGTCCATCCTCGACGAACTCGTCGTAGCCCTCGCCCAGGTCCTCGTCTTCGGCGATAAGTCGGGTGTCGTCTTTCTTCTTCTTGGGGAGCAGAGAGATGTAGCCGTCGTCGTCCTCGTCATCTGACTTGTAGGCATTGCCTTCCTTGGCGAGCCTGGCCCGTCTCTCCTTCTTCTCTCTAACCTC
This sequence comes from Cryphonectria nitschkei, assembly GCA_006503525.1. Classification (NCBI taxonomy): domain Eukaryota; kingdom Fungi; phylum Ascomycota; class Sordariomycetes; order Diaporthales; family Cryphonectriaceae; genus Cryphonectria; species Cryphonectria nitschkei. Next base: position 113,014 of record LAZJ01000031.1, read on the forward strand.
GGCTGCAGAGGGTATGTGTCCCCTCGCCGTACCGGTAGTAGAGAGCGGAAGGTCCGCGGAGGGAACAAACACGGCTCCTTCCAGCTCTGCAGCATCAATCGACATAGCCTCCGAGTCGTCATCATCATGGATTCGCAGCTTCTCCAGATTCTGCGGAGTGTTCGGCGTGGACGACTGCAGCTCCTCGAGGTACTCCCTACTGTAGGACTGCCGCTCTTGCTCCGCGCCGAAGGATCGCGTAGGCAAACTCCTGCTGGAGGCGGACACGCGCGCCGCACTGTTCTCAGTTGCGCGCTGAGCGAGGGTTGCGGCAGCGGGGTTTTTCTTGGGCGTGAAGGGCTGGGGGCCGGGCGTGTCGCCTGCATCCTCGGTAACGCCGAAGGAGAGGCGCGAGGACGAGCCCTTCTTCTTCAGCTTCGTGGATCCGGAACGGTTTATGGAAGGGCGTATCACGGCCGGGCGTCCTTCGTTGTCATCCTCGTCTGCGGTCGCGGCGGCGGAAGTCGCGCCGGACCCGCCATCTTCTTCGTCGTTGATGTTGATACTCCGCCGGAGGGAAGAGGATTTGATGGGGCGGCGGGTGAACTTCACAGAGGAATTTGCGGTTGTGGGAGGGGCTATAGGAAGAGAGAGAGAGAGAGAGATGCGCATCAGCTTAAATGCCTTGAGAAGGGAGAAGGAGAATCAGCAAACCGTGCTGGACTTGGGGTGCAGAGAGGCGACTTACCGTCGTTCATGGACTCATCTTGAGGAGGCGCAGAAGGAACTTCGGTCGGGTCCTCATTTTCCTCTGACACCTGAATCTTCCTCGCTTTCCTCTTTGCCCCAAACATTATTTCGATGGTCTTTTGGAGCTGTGTATTGCAGAGGACCAGACCCGGCGATTTAATCGTTCAAGGTTCAGTTGCGGTCCAATCCGCGGCACCAGTGCCAGTGGGCAGGCAACCATGTCTTATCAGGCGCTTATCGGTTCTGCCGATACTTAGCCGACGACTCGTAGTTTTGACCGCGGCGCGTCTAACATGACGGAGCTTGATTTCAACGACAACATCAGCCAACTACCCAAGTCGTCTTCAACATCCGCAGCACGGCAAGATGGCTCCCGCTCAGCCAGAATTGAAAAAGGTATGCTCCGAAAAACTTCCAACCCTTGAGAATGCTCCTCCTCCGCGGTGTCCAGCCTCCTGTCTCCATTGAAAGGGCGGGCATGCCTGTGCTCGCTGCCTTGGGAAGGCTCAGCTTCTGGCTGCCATGACTTTCAATCCAACGGCGCATGCTAACAGTGACTTCTACAGTACCTCGACAAGAGGCTGTTCGTGCAACTGAACGGCAGCCGCAAGGTCATCGGTGTCCTGCGCGGCTACGATGTCTTCCTGAACATTGTCCTGGACGAGGCTGTCGAGGAGAAGGATGGCGGCGAGAAAGTCCGTCTTGGCATGGTCGTGCGTACACAACTCTCCCTGAATCGCGATCGCATTTTGAACATGAAGCTAATTCTTCTATGCAGGTGATCCGTGGAAACTCGGTCGTGATGCTGGAGGCTCTTGAGAGAATTGGTGGCGACGACAGGCAACACCGTGGTTAGAGAAAAAGCTAGCAAGCCAGGGCTCTTGGATGGAAGATCACAGCTCCTAGCACATATGGAGTCATCATGGGCGTGCAGCCGCTGAGCTGAGTCGTCATGGAGTGGACGGCGTGTTCTCGGTCCCAACCCAATGTCTTCCGACATCTGGCACGACGCGAGAGACGGTGCAGCGAACACCAAGCATTGAAAACCCCAAGCGAGAGGTTCAGCACCGGCTTAACACGTGGTACCACCCACATTGATTCCGATGTAGCACCTAGCTCACTGAGTCCGCAGTCTCTACGATACCCGTCCGAATATTCCATAAGATCGGATATTGAGGCTCAACGGTGGGATGAGATATCGGCCTCTCACCCCTAGTGAAGGGCATTTTGCATCGTTGAGCAACGAAAAGTGATGAGACACAACAAATAAAATAAATCTTCATCAACAATTGATGACCATGCCGTAATCTCAGTGTCTCTACTTGTAGTTTATATGCGATGTGTTACTTGTGGTTTGGTGTCGTCCCAGTTTCCATCAAGGAAAGCAGAGAATACCTCTTCAACATTTATACACTTGAGACAAGAAACAATGGTGGTATATATGTTTTGAAGAACATATCGTTCGTAGTCCTCCTCTGTATAGCTACTCTCTTTCCTTGCAAGTATGGTCTTGTCAGAATGATACGACCGTCCACCTCGTCACAGTCTCGTCATTTGCTGGAACGACGTTGCTCTCAGGCAGACAGACACAACTAGAGGTATGGCGTCAGAGGCTTGATGTCATGCAGACAAACACTGAGGCCTGTGTGGCAGCCTGGTGGAGGCTGGCGTCCCCAAAGCCAACTGGGGGTGTTCGACTCCCAGCCCAAACACATTCATTTTTGGCGATTTACAGTTGTTTTTTGCACCACCACCACGAAAGGCGCCTTTTAAAAAAAAAAGAAAAGTACATCAAAATGAAGCCCTCAATAGTCACAGTAAATAAAAAATGCAAAAGGCACCCGACGGCCCTGAGGATGTGACTCAGGGACGCCAGGAAACACTCCAGCCTGTATCCCGAAGGAGAGGCGACTGGAGGTGTTTTTCAATCGTTGCGAACTGCCGTTAGGCTATTCAAGCGCGGATCGCCAGACCTTTCAAATTCGGCCGTTAGAAATGAAGCTGGAACTTGCCCTTATATGTTTGCCATCGTAGGTACGTACCCAGATTCACTTGATGCTTGCCTGCCACCCAAGAGGGTGGGGGAAGGGGGGTGTGGCTGGCCCAAGGCACGCTTCTCCTTGGAGAGTGTGCCGTCTCGTATTCACGCCTTGACAAGCCCTCTCATGGTTTGGCACCTCAGCCATCCTCTTAGACTCACTCACTCCTCCTCATCCTATATCGCAGCATCTGCCACAACCCCACACGTCTTCACACAACCTTTTCCCCTTCAACAACCTCCTCCCCCCCCCCCACCCAACACCTTCTATCAGAGACGTACCATACTGGACAATGAATTAAGTCAACTAATTACGCAGCAGATGACATCACATATCCTATGAGGAGACTTTGCGCGATCGTGACACGGCCGAGACGTGTAAGAAGAGAATCACACAAACAAGGTGAAAAGTACCTCCAATTAACAGCCTCTCTTCAACAAAGTCTCTGACTATCACAGCCACTGCTACCTCGTTCATCTCGATCATCTTCCAATGCCATCAGTCACTTGTTTGGGAAATTGTTCAGTCACGATTTCACTATCTCATCACCCTCACAAAACACGACCAATCACGAGCCATACACGAACAGCCTTCCAACCTAGATAACACCGCCGCGAGGCCTGTACTTGACGACAGTAGCAGCATCAGCCGTTGGACGACCAGTCTTCACTCTGAAATACCTTCTTTTCCAAAACTCTTTTCTTCAAACAAGACCCTCAAATGAAGAAAGTCGTCTCCCTTGAAGATCATCTCCACCACATTCTCGTACACTTTAACTATGGCAACATTCGACAAACCGCCTCCAGCCCAATACAAAAAACGATGGAGAATCATCACATGAGAGTAAAGCAAGAAATCTTTTATTGCACCTAGCTGTGAACATTTAGTTATCGTCCACCGTCCTCATAGCGCTGTCAAGCTCTATGGCTGCTGCGGGGAGTTATCAGAATATGCTTTTGAGAGTCTCTGAGACGCGTACATTATTCAATCATGTTCTTGAAAGGTCATGTTCAGACCTGCTGGAAGACAAATTCTAGGATGCTTCTACATGTATCCACATTCCCAGGCGTGGAATGAAGTCAAAAGAACAACAATATCGCCTGTACGCGCCCGATCATAGTCTTTACGGCTTCCTTCTCATACACCGTTTCTTACATGTTGAGCAGGCTATATATGTTGCAATCTATATCCCTGCTACGATTAGTTTCAACTACCAGCGAGAAAGTGAAAGTGAACAATCATTATATTATGCTCCTACGCTAATCATGGCTTGATTATATTCTCGTCATCCAGTGCATCTCCTCTTAGAACCTTCGTCTCCTGGCTTTGCTCCAACTCCGACAAGACAATCCAGGTCGGGAACACACTGATGAGAAGGATCCCAAAGTTCATCCCAATGCTGACAAAGTGATTGACATTGGCCTCAGACTGCATAGCCCACGCGACCGTCTGGCCCAGCGCCTCAAAGCCCCGCAGGATGCCCGTGTGCCGCGACACGGAGGACAGGTCCGTGGTGTACTGCCCGACAAGCCAGTACAGGAACTGCTGGAAGGCCTGGCCCGCAAACGTCCAAAAGAAGACGAGGGCGTAGGATGCGTTGAAGCCGCTGGTGAACCAGTCAAAGACGGGGCTGGTGGGCGCGTCGTAGTATCGTTTCTGCAAGATGATGGCCCAGATCCACGTCCCCGTCAGGACAAGGACGATGGCAGAGAAAGCAATCCTTGCCCGAGTCTTGATGTGGATGCTCTGGCGGTCTAGGAGCGCGGCGATCAGGAACGAGCTGAAGATGCCGGCGAAATTGGTGAAGAAGGAGGAGAAAGCCCGCGCCCGCACGGTGAAGTAGTCTGTGAGCCACGTGCTGAGGAGACCGTTGTAGAAGTAGCTGATGAAGAAGGCCGGGAGCAAGAGGAGAATGCGCCGCGATTTCAACAGGTCGAAGACGGCTCTGAACTCCGCTGCGAGGGTGGGTGCTCTGTCGATGACGACCCTGGTCCCATCCTTGCGCCAGACCTTCTCGGCCGGGCTCAGGCAGAGTGCTATCGGGAGGCCGAGGCACATGATGACGATGAAGGCAATATAGGTCGAGGAGCTGACGGAGCCTGAGGTAGACTTCTGCGCGTTCAGGCTGAGGTTGATGGCTCCTCCGACGATGGGGCCGGCCGCCTTTGCCGTCTGCCAGATGGCCAGATAGAAGGCTCTATCACTCGGGCTGGGATAACCAATGATGATAGCCGCCTCCGCTGCCCAAAAGAACCCTGCTGAGAGACCACACAGCGCGCTGCCAAACAGCATGAACCAGGTCACTGCCCTGACATTGTTGACGTAGAGGCCCGCGCCGTAGAGAGGATAGCCCACGGCTCCGAGCGCCAGGCCGTACCGCAGACCGATCCGGTTGTTGATAGCCCCGGCAGCGATGCAGACGATAAAGAAGAGGCCGTATACCAAGGCGTTGGCCGCAGACACAGCATATGGCTCTGCAGCACCTCCAGCGCCCAGATTATTCAGCGCGTCCCACATGCCCGGTGCGGTGAAGGAAACGCCGCTGGCGACAGCGATCTGGAACGGGACGGAGCGAAAGGCAGAGCTGAGCCTCTTCGCTGGCAGGCGGTCTTGTTCGCTGTTCCTGTCTGCATCGCGAATGCTGGGCGAGTCAGGATTCGAAGACCCCATCTCGGCGACGGTGGTGCAGTAGGTGCCGTAGTCTTGTGCTGGGGATGTGCCTTTGGCAAGGAGAGGGGCGGAGGCTTCCATCTAAATCTTCAAACGAACAAGCCGTCGTCTTGTGCCCTTTTGGTTCCTACTTATTCTTCTTTTTCCATCTTGGGGCATCTTTTTTCAAACGTAATGCGCGGGACCCCCATGGACCACTTTGGCAATCCATTACGAGATCGCGGAGCAATTTCACGGTGCAGAAGAAGAATTTTGTACGCTGCAACCGATCACGCAATAGCCTCCCGAATTTTCAAGAGGACTGCAGACCCACTCTTCCATGTCGCTCTTTTGCCTTCCGAGTCGTATTGATTTGGTACAATGTCAGAGGTCTCAAGGTCTTCGAGAGGTTCTTTTATACATTACCCGTGTGTCTAACTTCTGGTCTCCAACGAATCCCCACCGTTCTTCCAGCAGTGAGTGCCGTTATTCGTGGACAGCCCTTTTAGTGGACGCTTTTGCGCTGTTCTTCCAAACAAAATTAGCAACTTTAAGTCAGAATCAGAACAAATAGAGATGCCAGAAACTTTTTACATAAAGTTATAGATATTCTCAAGAGCTTTCAATGCATACTTTATCCTTAACTTTATCCAGTAATCATAACAAATCTTGCAGTTTTATATTTTTCTTGGGAAACCTTCCAGAAAACCTTTCAGAAATCAGCTATTCCTACTAGATAAAATAGAAGAATAATAACCTTTTATTAAAGCTTTAGAGATCATTTTTAACTTTCATGTGGAAATTCTTCCAGTATCTCTGTTAAAGTTTCTAGTTTGGATTAAAAAAACAGCCCAAAAGTGTCTCCTAGAAAAGGCTGTCTACGAAAAACGGCACCCACTGCTAGAGGAACGGGGGTAGTGGGAGACCAGAGGTACTAGCCCACGGGTGGTGGAATCAGCATGTGAGATTGTCAAGTGGGTAGGCGAGTGGTGAATTGGATTCTTGCAAGGCTCAAGGCTCAATCACCAATTGGCTTCTTTTCATTTGTTTTGATTCAGACATGATTCTACAAGGCTAGAGTGAACTGTACACGTACTTGAATATTTAGTTACTTAAAGTGCTTCTACAACATGCATAGCATATTTCTCGAATCATGCTTGTCAATACTATTCTAGCCTATGGAATCTAAGTCTTGTCGACCTCAGTTGCTGTCTACCAAGATTGTGAAGGTACATGGTGTTTATGAGTGTCAGTACAAGCCAAACCCTCATGACGACAACGTGATGCCTACCAAGCCAATTCATATTTGAATGTGCTGCAGCTTGCAATAAACCCATCATAAAACGGATTACATATGTAAGTGATATATGGCATACTACATCTCCTACATATATCCATGATGAAGATGTGATGGTTCGTATTCAATGTGGTGCGATTCATTCCTTGGCGTTATGCACATCAAGACGAGCAAAGGAATATTGCTCAAGTCGCAGTGTGCCCAGACAGGCTACTATCATGCTGCAGCCCCTCAGATGACTGCTTGCTGCCTAGCCCGATATCAATATTCTTGGCTGAAGCTGACAGGCTTAACCACTCTCGGCTGTGCTCGAATTGCCTCTGTGGCGTAGCAATCTCGGATCCTCCAGGCAGCAGATTTTGCGAGCCACGAGCAACGCAACAATTGCACTTTGCACATGGCATTCCACCAGTCACCCCGCAAACGTCCCAGCTTACTGCCTATAAGACACCACACCGAAATCTTGTCGACCTTGCGGACTTTTAGCTCACAGCAGGCGCCTGCCTGGCTCTCCGCGCGCATCGCCAGCAACCTCCTTGCAAACCGGCCCCCCGCGCTCTCTGTCTGCCTTTTGGTGGCCCCCAATCATACACGCACCCCACCGCTTGGCAACCGTGGTTCTCAGGTCTTGTGAGAGGAAGATAAAACCTCTTGTCTCTTCTCACACTCTATTTGACAACAAAGGACACCCTCCCTTCAGTCATGTCTTGCAGCACCCCCTACGGCTGCGCGGACCCTCGTATGCCGCGTTCACCTCCCGTCAGACTCCAACACGACGCCAACATGTCCTCGGCCGGCGCGACGATCCAGAATGGCCGCATCGTGCCCCACCGGCGCAGGAGCTTCTTCAGCTTCGAGCTGCACCGCATGTCACGGCTGATGCAGCACCCTACGCAGATGACGTTCCGGGAGCTGTGCATCATCGTGTGGGGCCTCTACGCTCTCTACCGCCTCTACTTCACCGGGAGTCTGATCCTGGACCTCACGGCCGGGCAGCATGCACAGGACGTGTGCTATCGGATGAGCTTTGCCGGCTGTGGCTGGCTGCTGCTCTGGAAGGTGCTGTACCTGCTCGGGGACTGGCTGGGCCAAGTCGTGCCCTGGGGTCTTGTGTGTGTGGTGGTGATCTTCTTCGGGGAGGAGACCTTGAGACGGAAGGGATGAATTGAGCTCAGGATGTGTTGAGCACAGATGTTTAGTCAAGTTGGGCAGATGCTTAGTCGGATGGGCTTGAAGCTTGGGTACAATGTGGGGGGGGGGGCCCGGGGGCGGGAGACAGGCATATGGACATCCTTATGGATGAACATTCACGCGTGGCTATGGGCATATATTTTTGGGTCAGTCAAGCCATCATTGCAGGCGTAGGATCCCGTCACGCATCCTTTACCAAGCAAGGAAAGCCGACCGAGATAATGCATAGATGCACGATTGTTGTCTATGATGTTCCTGAAAATACACAGTCACATACTTGAAGGCATTGTGAGCAATGGATGCCGATTCTAAGCTCATGTCGTTGTCAAAATTTCGCGAGAAAAAAAATAACGTCATGTCGCACTTGTCGTCATCATCAGGAGATTAAATGTGCAGCCCTGTCATTATCTCGATCTCTTCGCTCGATGCAAGGGTTCAAAACGATCTCAGTGTTGTTTGACTTGTCTGGCAGTGTAAACTCAAATCCAAACCTAAATAGACAAAAGAAAGAAATGAGAGGGTGGACGAAGGCCAGGAAGAGACTTCAACGCCGATCTTGATTTTGTTGGACTTGGATCCTTCTGACTCCTGACAAGCACGACATCGGCCGGTCAAGATTCCCGAGGAGTGATAGACAGGTGCCCAGCCGGCCTGATCAACGAGGTCAACAAACAACTTGGTGGAGATACCGAAGGAAATACTATTCCGAGAGGGGGACCCTTGGAAAGTATGATGGCCGGCCGAGGTAGAAAGACGGAAATACCGTCTTCTGTGAGAGCGTGAAACGACTTTAGGTACCGTAGCATGGAAGGGGGGAAATGATATATGGTAGTTCCTCCGGTTGAGAGACGCGTTGTGAACCGGTACCTAGGTATGTTATATTCTCGTCAGGAAAGCAGGGGGCCCGGGGATACGCCGGGAAGGGGGTGCGACATCAAGTTTCCTCGGCTTTGACCTTTTCCTTCGTTGTCGGCCGATACGATCGAATGGAAGTTGACTCGTGAAACCCTGAGTGGAATTCGGTCCGAATCCCCTGATTTGTTTTGGTTTATTTCTTCGAGGTTCTTTTGCCTGATGCCTCAAAGCTTTCGAAGAGAGTATCTCGTTCCAAAAAGCCCAAAAAAAAGGGGGCACGGCACCGGCGCCTAGAGGCGACCGAAATAGACCGGAGTCCGTTGGTAAGGCGGATGCAGACGAAGACGCGGCCGAAGGGCCTTTTTCAATAGCAGACGGGCGGCTACAATAGGACACAACCAACTGGGCGACCCCTAAGGTCCACAACATCCAATAGGAGAGGATGGCCTCACTGGAGATGAAGGATGAGTTTGTTTCCGAAGTGAGCCTTGTGCAGTTCGGATAAGCGCCTGGTCGAATCCGGCCCCCCTCAACATGTTGGTGGATCAACTGCATAAGACGGCCCGTTCAATGTTCCCTCGGCTGGCACAAGGTTTGTGTTGGCCCTTGTCGTTCGGCGCTCATGTGAGCAAGCATTACTGCAGGATTCCCCAAGCAGACACACACCTTTTAAACGGCCATGAAGATCGCTACCCACCGCGGATCAGGGGGTCTACATGCCCCGGAATGCTACGTGGTATGGATGTGAAATTGCAACGGTCTGGCTTTGGCTACGGATGGGTGAAGCTACTGTATATGGCTAGGAGCAGACATGGGTGAGTGGAAGGAGTTGGTAGGAAGACATGCCTGGTTACGGGTACGGGTGAGGCTCAGAAGAGAGCCGACCCACTCAAATGTCAAGAATCTCGACAAGGTTTCGTGGTATCAAAAATGCTGAACACAGCCACGTGTTGGGCACAAATCAGGGTTAGCCGTTGTCTCCTTTGCATGACGTTTTTATGCCCGGTTTGTAGTGAGTATCGAATGATTTTCTTCGTCGGAAGTTCAGAAAAAGACCCGTTGCCGCAGGCGTTGCCGAGAAAGAAAAGAGAAGGGGGGAAATGCCAGAACAAAATATCATCCAAAGGAATCCGAAATATCAAAACATATGATCATCAACATCCGAAAACCAGAATGGAATCCAGACGTCGAGATCCTGCGTCTGTGGATGCTAATACATCCTTACCTGTACCGCAAACTCACGCTTTACCTTTCATCTTGCCGGAGCCCTTGGGCTCGCTTCCACCTCCAGAGCCTCGGCCATCAATACCTTCGATTCGAGACGAGGTGGTGCGTGTGGTGGCTCCAGCACCAGAACCAGATCCATGGATGAGAGGGAGATTGCGGCATGCACAAAAGGCACATCGAGAAGTGATGACACGGCAACATCTCTCATCTTTGTCACCTACGACTGAGTTGATGCGACGGCAAAGCCTCGGAGTTCCGGGTACTCGCCTGTTGCCACCTCCGCATTCCTCAAGCAGGACCCTGCGATCAAACAGCTCTCCTGAGTTCCAACAGGTTTCAATCAGCCCGAGCAGCAGCAGCAGCAGCAGCAGCAGTTCGCTGAGCATACCGCCTAGCACTGGATACCACACAACTTTCCAGGATGATCCGATGCTCAGAGTGTATACATCAGAGCCTGTCCGGTATATTTGTGAACAATGCTCACAGAGTTTTAAAAACAATGGGGCTTTGAAGAAGCACAGGAGCACACATTTGGAGAGAAACTATCGGTGCTCTTGTGGCCTAGCATATACGACTTGGTCAGTCCTACGAGTAAGTCCAGAGCCAAATGATCCACTCACAAAGCACGCCCACACCAGACTGAATGCTGAACGAATATTCTTCATAGAAACACCAAAGCTTGAAAGGATGCGATTTAACGAGCCCTGAGTGGATGCACAGCCGGTCAGCCACCCCAGAGAGAACAGAAATGCTCAATTTTAACCATTTTCGACCACCACCGCCATATGCATGACTTTTGTTTGCCCATGGACGGGATGATTCCAAGGTTGCTATCACAGAGTCCTCAAAACTCGTATCACAATTTTAAACTGGGGTTTTCTCATGAACCTTCAGAACGGCAAACTTCGACAGCTTCGAGATTCAGGTGCGCGAGGGGGGGGGGGGGCCTGGAGACGAGAATCTGAGCGAAATGCAAAGCCGAACGAATTTCTAACAGGAAATCAACTGTACATTAATAACCAAATAGCTCAATAATGTAACTTCAGCTCACTTGTTATCAGACAGGCGAGCTTGTTTCCATATTCAAGACTTCTGCACCGTCATCCTCTTGACACTGTCCGCTGCCGACCGTTCGATGGTGGAAGGTTCTCTGGCTGTCTGTGAGCCATGGCCCGTTCATCTCGCTGTCCTCTGAATTCTCGTTGTTCTTGCGACCGCGCTGGTTTTCAATACCCGACCGCGGTGAACTCGAGGCGCCACGGGCATCGACCAAGCGTCGCCTCGTGCCATGGCGCATGTTGTGCAGACATGTGACCAGCTTAGATCCTGCGACGTCAGTGCGCACGAAAGCGGCAAATCCTGGTGCTGGTGAGACGATGATGGCCACGTTCTGTTCAACCTGGCTGGCGAATGAGAAGCTACGTTAGCACCCTGTAAGTAATATCGGACCGAACGATCTAATAAATTCATAGCTATACTCACACGTAGAAGATACTAACACCTAGGTACCACGATTTGTCGCTGTTGTTCCTAAATCGTATTCTGTAGACGAGGTTCAGCACGCTCGCTATAATACCGCTATTTTAAAAGGTAACTCCATTAGCTGGTTCTATGCCCGTGAGGTCTATGTGGATCTTACAGGAGCGCCGTGACAAACACAAGCATAAGTTGAACCCGGCGGGTTAACGACATATGCCACCTTGAGACCACCGATAACGATAGGATGAAGATGTAAATGTCTAGCATTGCTCCAAAGGAGGTCAAGGCCATTGAAAATTTCGTTGCCGGATTTCGTGCCGAATGGAAGACCTCGCCGACCCTCACATCGTCCCACGTCTGACCGTTCCGAGGCGCCAGGAAACACGAGAATATGACCAGTGCCGCCACGTATAAGACAAGGGTGAAGGTGAGGCCGATGAAAATTGCTAGACGCATCGCTTTGGGGATCTGGAAGAGCTCGTAGAAAAGCGGCAAGGTCGCAACTTTTGCCAGAGTGAGCACAGTGGTGGACAAGACCCCGACGACATATACTAACTTGATTTCTGCCGTTAGTGAACCAGCTGTCTTGAGCCCCGGCTTGAGATCATCTTCTTCCCAAAGACATCAAGGGGAACACCATTCCCATACTTGCGAGAAAGAGCCGGTGAGCGAGCACGCTGGTAGGTCCCACATGCGACGGTAGTATCCATGCTCAAGCGCTGCAAGGCTCGTCCGTCAGCAAATGGTGGCGTAAACCTCGAACGGAATCAAGAGCCTCGGGTCTCTCACATAACGTGGGGGGTATTAGCTCCAAGGCGGCCGCAAGAAGTGCCAGCGCAGTGAGTGTTGTGGGCTAGGTTGTCACTTGTTCGATCAACAGTAATTAATAGTTCAGTGCGTCTCCTGAAGACAAACCATCACTCCACGCCAATCTCTTCATGTTCGCCCATGATCTTCCGACAACGAAGACGCAAGCCCACACAATGCATATCCTGGTAATGGAAGATGATGAGACCTGCCAACGTTGGCGGGTCTTTCAGGTTGCTGGCTTGTCCGCTGGGGGGGAGCTTTGCATGGCATGGTGCGAGTGTCCACCCTGGGCAATAAGAAAGCCAAAGGCGATCACATCATGGATGAAAAGGTGATGAGATGGTGAGAGGAGGTAAATAACTGCGAATATTGCTACTCAGAACGAGCTGAAAAAGAAGAAGCGTAGCGAGTAGAGCATATGGCCCTCTGAGCAGTTGACCTGGAAGTTAATAAATCAAGGTTACTAACTGAGGAAGTCTCTGCCTATGGTGATCACCTCAGGTTCAAGTGTAGCATGAGTCAACTGCAAAGTCTTGACCAAGCTGATGCCTCCGGGGTGTCTCTAAGAGGCGAGGCGTACAAGTGAGACTTGAGCGAGAATGGAACCAGGGGGCGGAGAACACTTGCCGGCCATACATCCAAAGACACAAGGCGGTTTGTATAGAAATCTATGTCTTAGGTGGACTTCAGTATAGCGTAGCATTTGTGGTTTAATTTATAGAGGCGTAAAGCAAGAAGTATTAAACGACATAGCTCGGCCAAGGGATGGGTGTTCACAGGTCAAATGGGAGCAGGCAAGATCATCCTACTTCCAGCAATTCTTCTTTCTTGGTATCTTCATGTCTCTACTTGCTAGTCTTCAGTAGTGGAATCCCACTCCGTGTGTACTTGGGAATGTTCATTGTCTCATACACTGCCCTGTCACCTTTTCCCCTCGATGGCCCAAACATGTCTCTTAGATATTCTTGCCAGCGCTTACTCGGCATCCAGGGGGCATATTGGTGGCTTGTTGTTCACCTGAATACCACCGCGCTTCTTCTCATCACTGTCATGGAACGGCAGCGCCCAACCGCCCTCAGACTCGGGAGTAGCCAGCCACAACCGCAGAAGATGGCGACGAGGCTCTGGCGGAGGGAAGTCTGTTTCACGCACATCTCATGTCAGCTATCACCCACTGGTATCTCTTTTATAGAAAACAAAACAAAAAAAGAATGGAGAACCACATACCCTTGTAGGCAGTCCTAGCATGCAGGACGTGCGCATCGCTCAAGAACTGGATATCGCCGACCTCGAGGACCATATGCAGCGCCAGCCTCTGGCACGTCTCCTCCAGCACAGTCAGGGCATGCACCTGCTCGGCGCTCAGGGGCGGAATAGCGCCCTTGTCGCTGAAGCGCGTGAGGGACTTGACAAAGTACGGGTCCCACTTGCAGTACACGCGGCCCTTGCCGCGGGGCTCGAGGAAGAAGACGCTGGTGCGGATCCACTCCTCCTCGCCCTCGCTGACCTCGCCCTTGCGGTCAAAGTACCACACGGGCCGGCTCAGCAGCTCCGCGACCTCGGGGGCCTCGCGGCGCAGCGTGTTCCAGACGTGGTGCACGCTCACAATGTCGCTCTCGCCGCCCTCCTGCGCGCGGTGGCAGCACAGCAGGCCCACGATGTCGCCCGGGTCCGCGTGGAAGAACTGTCGCGCCGTCGTGCGGTAGATGCGCACCCGGTCGATCTGCTTGGGGTCGTCGCCGACGTCCTTGACGTGGCCCAGCACGTGGCCTCGGCCGTTCTGGCTGATGAAGTAGCCCAGGTAGGTCCCCAGCCCCATGTAGGCGACCGCGTTCTTGTGGGGTCCCCACTGCTGCGCCGGGAAGCGCTTGAAGAGGATGAAGCCCTTGCCGTTGAGGAGGTCTTCGCGGAGGGTCTGCAGCACCTTGCCAAGCTTGGGCAGGGGGAAGTTTTCCTATCCAAGAACTTCTTGTCAGCTCTGACTAAAAAAAATAAATACTTAACCAGTAGAGGAGGAATGGTGGAACAAGGAGTGGTAGTAGTACCTTGGAGATACCCGTCAGAGGCGTGCCGGCCTCAATGAAGCGGTCCGCGGTGTCACTGAGCTCCTGAACCTCATCGTCCGTAAAAGGATGCACCCATTTCTCTGGGTTGTTCTCGTAGTCTTCCTTGACCCACACAGTCGGGCCTGAGATGTGCTCTGGGAACTCGGAGAACGGCTTCAGGTCATCATAGACAGGAGGGTGCTGGCCCGAGGTCCGGATTCCATCTGGGAAGATGTCCTTGGGCGCATTGTGGTTCTTGATCCGCAGCGAGGCAGGGCTGTTTGCCTCGTCGATGAGTGCTCCTGGAGCCATTGTACTGTGTTCCTTGTTCTGTCTGCGTTGTGTGTAGAGATTGATGATGAGGTTATGGCCTCGAGTAGTATCGATGATCAGTTCGTTTGGCTGTCTTCGATTGACGTCTAGATCTCCTCTCGACGCTTCAGGGAAGAGAAGAATGACGAAAGGCAAAGGGCGATCACGGACTACTTTATATATTTTCTATTGCCTCAATAACCTCTCGCACCAATATGCGGGGCCCCCCCCCTTCTTCGTCTTCTCTTCTCCTTCTTCCTGCCAGGGGTAAGAAAGTTATGGGGACCTGAGCTCGCCTCAGAAGGTCATGACGTGACTTTGCCATGCTTCGTACCATACTGCTGGATACCACTGTACAGTTTGGGGTTGTCTAGGCCCCAAAACCTACGCGGGAGTGCTTGGGAGAACAGTTGTGTCGATTGACGAGATCCGATCTGCCGATGGCGTGCTTGTTCCCGCATGGCCGTTTCTCGGCGTGAGCTTTCAACTATACTTGGCTTGTCTAATCTACTAATTGTACTTGGTTATCAGCTTCCTGTCCAGCAGTTTAGTTTCACTCTAGAGGCTTGACTCCAGGCAATCGGGTCTCAGAGCTGCGACGTCAATTCCACATGGGATTGCGTATTTTCTATTCTCCGTTTCCTGGTGACGAGGTGATCCCCGTCGTGTCCTGTCACATCTGTTTTTGTTCAGTCTTTCTGCAGACAAAGCACGCAGACCATCCATGTGAACAATTTGCATATAATCAGATTCTGATATTGTCCTGAATTGGCCATGCATCCGACAACCGGACGCAATGGGTTTTCTTTGCATCTTGTGCGTAGCACGCAACGTCTTCTTCCCCAGACCTTCTCGATCCGGCCCAGGGCGTATTAATGCAAGCCGTTGTACAACAATAGGCCCGGTGCGGCCCCCACTTGACTGCTCCGAGACTTTGTGGACCATCGAAATTATTTCGTCACTATGTCAAACGCCGATTTCCAACCCATACGAATACAGTCGTAATTAACCAGACAACCCGCATTGGGAGGGCTGCTGGCAAATAGCAGGTCAAGCCCAGCAAAACACACCATCCGACACCGATATAGATGCAAATACAGCCTTCTCTTGTCTCTTTCGAGAGTCCCACATCCATAAGAAGAAAAACAAATGTCCATGATTGAGTGCCCCAGTGTTGAGTCTCCCTACACCCACTCCTTTCCAGCCGCGCCGTCCTTTTCCTGCAAAGATGTTGTTACATTGTCATCCTCCCGGGGGACAGCTTCCTCGGCGACAGTGAAGGGTAAGCTCTGCGGCGGTCTTGATCCTATCGCCATACCACGCTCGATCGCTTCCCAGGTGCAGGCATCCCACCGCCGGCGGCGGCGGCGGCGGCGCCCCCGATGGTGATTCTTCTAGCCTTCACATCGATGCCGCTTTGGGTCGGCGCTGCCTTGCCTGCGAGGGTCCTGGGGCTGACCATGCCGTCGAGCCTCATGCTTCCACCCATGTTCATGCGCCTGGCCTGGCCAGCGGTGAAGGCGCGAGCTCCTCCCGGAGGAGAACACGACATAGGGGGGCTTTTGTGTCGTCCAGCTGCCTGCTCGGCAGATCCACTTCGTCGTCGCTGTCGGGAGATTCCGTTGGTGGACGAGGCAAGTGGACCGGAGTACGAGGAGGAGACCCGGTGGAGGGAGCGGCGGCGATCGATGCCACCCGTGGTGCCGACACTAGAGATACGCTTCGCGTTGGAGCTCGCCGTGCTCCCCATGCTGGATAGACGGTCTCTTCTCTTGGCGAGGTGAAGAGCGGTTCGGAGCTTTGTCGCGTCAATCGTCGTGGTCGGTTCGGAGTCACTATTCGAAGCGGAAGGCGAGAGGGAGGCGTTGGCGTTCGCTGCGGGAGGAGGGCTGTTTTCATCCAAGGGAGTGAGTCTAGGTGGCTTCGGACTTGACCGCAAGGATCCAGAGGATGGCGGAGAGAGGTTGTTACCCGTTCTGTCCACATCAAGGGATCGCAGTGGAGAAGAACTCCTGCCGTCCTTGCCTGTTACCGCCGCTGCCGCTGCTGTTCCGATGTTCAACCGCATCGATGGAGGCCCTGCGAGTGGTGACGACCCCCCCTGGGGCGACCGTGACTTGGACAGGAACCCGGCCTGAAATCTGCTGGGTTTCGATGTCGGGATGCTAGAAGTCTCCGGCAGTACGAGCGAGGGGCTGGCGTCTGAGGCCGAATCGCCATTGCTAAGAAGGTACGAAGGAACCGCCGGCCGAGGTAGGGTGGATGTATCTGGCGATGCAGCTGCAGCAGCTGCAGCAGCACCAGCATGCTGAGGGCTGGGGCTGGGATCAAACTTCTTTGGTGTCTTGTCATAGTCTGCGAGCGTTCCGTCCTCCGTCTCATCGTCCCGCCAGCGGACGATCCGCTTCGGGGTCAGTCTCTTCTTGGCGGGACTGAACGAGATGCTCTTCCTGGTGTTGACAACCCTTCGGCGTCGGGGCGACTTGAGAGGAGATGCAGCATGTTCACGGGTGGGCGTGGGCGGTGCAGCCACGAAAGACGGCGGTGGGATCGCCTTGACGTGGATGCTGGAGCCTTTCTTTCTCTTGGGCGTCCCCCGCTTGGAGGGCGGAAACATCTCAGCTGGCATCATGGAGCCGTCCGGCTTGATGACATGAGATGCTGCCGAGTAGCCCGTCTCAAGCAAGCGCTTGATAATATCCTTTGCCTGCGCGACTGCGTCCTCCTCGTCGAGGCCCATCAGGTCAGCCATGGAAGAGATCATCTGGAACTGGGCGCTCAGGAGAGTCTGGATGATAGCCGCATCCGCTCCTTTCTCCTGTTCGAGGATCTGCTGGTTTGCTTCACGCGTGAACTGGCCCTTCAGGGCGTCGGCCTCACGGCTGAGCGAGGCAGCCTCGCCACAATCCGCGATACCATCCCCGGATGGGAGCTGTAGGATACTATGTTGCAGGGCCGAGTCAAGCGCCCGCTCCCAGTTGGAACGCTCCAGCTTCTGGCGGATGTGATGCCGACTGGATTCGAGCTCCACCAGGATGCCTTGTGCGGTCTTGCGCATGGCTGCCAGGTTTGGTGGCATCTTCTCGTCCTCCCGCGCGTCACAGACAGTGTCGAAGGCGCCAATCCACGCAGACAGCATAGCGATCCTCCGCTCAAACAGCTTGAGCTTCTTCATGGTGTTGATCTTGTCCTGCCTATCAGCCGATGCATTGTCGTAGGCGGCCCGAATGCGCTGGATCCCCTCCCGCGACGCCTGCTGCCTCTTCTCGATATTCTTCTTGAACTTGGCAAAAAAGATGCCCTCGGCCTCCTTCTGCTGGGCCTTGAGCTGGTTGATGAGCGCCATCTGCTCATCGATCTTGACCAGAAAGTCCTTGACGTGGCGGTTAACATTGAACACGTTCCGGGTCACCTTGGTCTGGATGTTCTTGGCGCGGTTCGCGTATCGCAGGGTGTTTTGTGTCTCGTCGAAGTGTTCGCTCGACGGGCTGACACAGACGATCATGACGGTCCTGCAGTTCCCACCCAGGGAGAACTTGAGCAGTCTCGTGAGCTTGCTATTTCGGTACGGCACGTGGTTCTTCCGGCGTGCATCACAGAGGGCATTGATACAACTGCCGAGGGCGAGCAGGGACTTGTTGATGTTCGCGCCCTCGAGCAGCCTCTCGCCCCTGTTCAATGTCGCACTGGCGCGCTCGCTGCCGGCCAGATCGATGATGCTGAGGGTTGCCATCGTGTGTGGCTCGTTGACCGCGGCATTGCGGTCCTTCTGTGCTACGTTGATCTGGAGCACGGCATGCGACCTCGATGATGTCGCGTTGGCAGCAGTTGGAGAGACTGTTCGGTAGGCGTTGCCCTGGACAATCATGTCCATGACTTCTTGGACGTCCTTGGGATGATGGCTGGTCAGGCCGGCCACTGTCACAGCCTGGTTGGAGTCCTCGCGGAGCATCAGGCCCTGTTTGCTGCCGCCTGGCACCAGCAGATCTCGGATGGTTTCATTGTAGATCTCGAGGTACGACAGGGTCACCTCGGTCTGCTTCTCCTCGCTCCGATCGGCAATCTTCTCGAACAGTTCTTGCATGGTGAGAAATATGATGCCGGGTTGCTGAGCAGTACCAGTAATCGTGTGCGTCTTGCCGCACCCTGTGGCACCGTAGGCGAAGACCGTGGCATTGTACCCGTCCAGTACGCTATCCAGCAGGGTCTTTGTGGTGGCCTCGTATACTTCGGTCTGGTTTGCGTTCTCGTCGAAGATGCGATCGAATGCAAAGACCTGGTCCTTGACCTTCTTGCCAACGACGGGCACCACAGATCTGGAGAACTTCTGGACGGGGTTGTCTTCGGGAGGGTCGAATACTCTGTGATGGGTATGCTTTTGTTAGATGACTGGGGTGTGAAGGAGTGCGTAGGGCGGTCCTGTGTTGGGCACTCACAAGCACCGATCATCCACAACTTTGATGATATTTCGGATACCACGCTGGTTTAACTTTGGGGTCGGGGCGGCTGCCAGAGAGCCATCGCCCAGGAATAATGTGCCATCTTCGCTCTTGACCCTGCCATGGGCGTCAGTGTTTATGCTTATGGTTACACGCCAGAGTTGCGTGGACGTAGTCGAAGGGGCGAGGCGGAGGCATACAGTTGTGCAGCTTCTCTGATAGTGAATGGACGGACACGAACTGTAGGACGTCAGCAGGGGTATGATTCTCCTCGGGGAGGGCAGACACGAATGTTTGCTTCTCTCTAGACGAGGGCGCGGCGATGGCGGCGACAGAAGGACAAGACGAACCTGCGACAGTAATGGAAGAGGCATTGGGGTCGAATCCACCCATCTCGACTCTCGACTGGGGGGCGGTTCAATGTCTCATGGGCTGACAATTGGAATGGAATGCGGTCTGTCCCCTCTGGCCCAGCCTCGGGAATCGACTCTTGAGGTTGAAGAACGGAGACGAGATGAGCTAGGGACAGCAAGAGTTGTGGAGGAGTCGAATCGAAATTGTAGAAGGGAGGTGGAGTACTGGATGAACAAACAGATGTTTCTGGTACATGGACAAGTGAGGGTGAAATGGAAGAGAGACGCTGAGGCTCGAAGATGGGATGCTCAGTCGTTGTTGACAGCTCGAGGGAGTGTGAGTGTGTGCAGGTCGGGAAGGATCGAAGTCCTGGAGTAGGAAATACGTGACGTCGGGTCTGGTACAGAAGCAGAGGCGCGTTGGCAAGGACTTCCAACGTAGTCAGTGCTTTCTCTGCGCTGGAGCGTTGAGCTTTTGCATGAAGACGACGGGGGTCCATTTCTCTCTGCCCTCCCATTCTCTGATGCTTGCCCAGCCTGTGGATCAATATTTTGAAAGTGGGCCTCGGTTACCCCAGGCAACGCTGGCAGGCTGCCGTAGTGGCAGGCTAGCTACGCAGGGCGCCCAAGCGTCGCAAGGGGGCAGGGGGGGTTCTGTGCAGCTTGGCTGGTCCACCCATGCCTGCCACCCCAGACGATAAGCTCCGCGCTACAGGGCCTGAACAGGGCCTGAACGCGGACCCCCTACTTCCCCTGCACCAACTAACATTTCAGGGCCTATATCAAGTGAAGTTTTGTTAGAATGAGGCCGATTTGTCTCAGAGGTCTGTGATACTGGATACTGCTATAGCTATAGCACTACCGTCTAGGCATACTACGGTACATACAATAGGTACTATACATTGCACTACTCACAACGCATCGACGGGGACACCGACCCTTTTTAACCTACCCGCAACTGTCGCCGTGCGAGCAGCAGGTCACCACGTGTGCTTCGAAGGGTCCCTCTCTTCTCTTCCATCTACACCTGACGAGAAGCTCTTGCAGAGGACAACATGTCTCTTCGTCTGCTTGCCCCACGTGCCTCGTCGTCACCTCACCGCCCCACCAGCAGCAGCAACAACACCAGCAGCAGCAGCAGCAGCACTTACGACAAGACCAGGGAAGATGAGTGATGTGGCATTCACCAAGAAAGAAACAGAATCGAGACTGCAGTTCAGCGACGTCTATCTATCTGTAGTACCGTTTGATCTACAAGACGCTCGTCCCATTATAAACCCCTAGCTGGTCCTTGCCCACCAGGAAGCTCTGTGGTGGGCCAAGGTAGCTCGGCCTCACACCGCCCAGGTCGACGATGATCTTTTGCACAATGACACTGGGCATCAGCGCCCAGATCCTCAGCGTGTAGGCGCCCTCCTGTGGGACGTCGAAGCTCGTCGTCGTGAGGTTCGTCGTCTTGCCCCAGACGCCGTCTGCCACCGCGTATCCCCAGCCAGCAGGCATGTTGGTGCCGATGCTGGGCCCAACAGGCGACACCACCGTGACGTTGTTCGGCGTGTCGCCCGTGGGGAACAGCGCGATGGCGTACTGCAGCGGGTTGCCGTCGCCCAGGTAGTTCTGGCTCGGGCTGATCCAGACCGTCACGTTGGCCTGGGACGTGTTGGTGAACAGGTACATCTGGTATTCAAGAGCAGGCGCCTGGTCGGTGGTCAGTTTCTCTGTGTCCTGCGGGACCAGGCCGACTGCATCGCCCGTCCGGGAGAGGCCCTTGAAGGTGTGGTACGTCACGTTGCCGGCGGAGGAGCCGTTGATCACGGTTGCGCCCGATGAAGCACCTGGCACGATGGCTTGGTAGCTGGGTGCGTCGATGGCGACATGCTTGTCCGACTCGACGAAGCCTGCGACGAAGCTCGATGCCGGGACGTGGTTGGCCACGGGCACCTGGACCAGCGGGAGCGAGTAGGCGTATTTGTCCAGACCTCGGCAGCTGTTGGTCACGTTGATGTTGACTGTCGTTGTGCTAGGTGCAGCAGGGGCATTGGCCCAGTCGACGCTGATGTACACGCGCGTATCACCGCTGCCATCAGGACTCACGGTGCCAGTGGTCTGCGACAGATACACAAAGCTGGCCAGGGGCGTGGCCGTCCATGTGCAGTTCTTGGTGCCACGGGAGAAGACCTCAAAGTAGCGCGTGCTCGGGCCATAAGGTTCCATGACCGGCACCGTGAGGTTGTTGTCACTATTGGTGTGCCACTGGTCATCACCTTGGACCGTGGCATTCTGTCCTTCAACGCCGATCCCGACGTGGCCAGCGAGAGAGACGCGCTGAGACTGGACATAGGTCATGGAGGGCAGGGTGTTCCGCATAGGCTGCTGCCAGTAGCCGTCGTAGCCAACGTGCGTCTCTGTTGTGAAGTCAGTCAGGTAGGCCAGTCAGCCACCCAGTCAAGAGTTTCCTCCCTGTCCGCGGTAGTTGGGCAGTCGGCAGTGCTTACGGTCCAGTATATGTTCCCACTTCCCGTCCAGCATCATATCCCAATAGCCTGTGAGGTTGGCATCCGCGCCAGACAGCTCAATGACGCTCATCATGACATTGTTGGCCGCGTTCCTCTTCTGGCCGGCATACAGCATATTCTTCTCGGCTCCAATATAGATCTGGTTCACAATGCTGCCAGCTTGGATCGGGTGCAGTACCATCTGGAAGAAGGCGGGCTGCTCGGTCGCATCTAGGCTGTCGTAGATGGACTGCGCACGAGACTCGAGATCGGCCCACTGTGCCAGTACTCTGCCGCCCTCGTCGTAGTTGAGGACGGAATATGACTCGGGCTCGATGAGCTCGTATTTTCGGCGGTTGGCCATCATTCCGTACTGGAGCATGATGCTCGAGATGTCAGACGCCGTCTCCGAGCCAAATTCGCGCGCCGCCCATGCTGTGGCCCAGTCTTGGGTGCTGTAGGCATCCCACAGATCGGCGTCATAGGCCATGTCCATGAAATGGTTGATGGGGATCTCGAGAGGCTTCAGGTCGCCCACGTTGACGATCCAGATGCGGTCTGCACCGCGGGCATACGCCATATGCATCTATGCAATGTTGAGTCTCCTGTCACCTGCAGAAACCTCAAGAAGGACGAGTAGTACTAACCTGCTCCGCAGTCCTGGTCAACTGCACCGTGTTGATCCACTTGTAATCCCTCGGGTCACCCACGTAGTCGAAGTGGTAATACACGCCTGCACCACCCGCCCGGCTCGTCTCATTACTGAGCGGAAACCTCCTCACATTGCCCCAGTTGTCGTCGGCCCACAGGAGCGTGATATCCTCAGGCACCTGCAGCCCCTCGAAGAAGTAATTCTGCACCTCCTTGTACAGACACCACATCTGTGGCACCGTCGAGATGTTGACGCCGTCCAGCCCCTGGCTGATGATGGTCTGCTGGTTCTGGACCAGCGTCTCCAGCATGCCGACAATGGCAGCCGACCCGAGCCCCTCGATGGCCGTGTCTCCTGTGCCCCTCATGCCCATGGTCCACAGCGAGTTCCGAGCATATGGCTTTGCCCTCTCCACGCCGTACCGAAAGTACTCGTCGATGGTCTCGTTGTTCAGGTTATACGCCCAGGGCCCCGGGTAGAATTTCCCAAATTCGTTCTGCGCACGCATCAACGGCTCCGTGTGCGAGCTGCCCAGCACCACCTCGTACGCGTCCGCCAGCGGCTGGTTCTCGGCAAAGTCGACCTCGAACATGGACGCCCACACCGCCGGCCAGAGGTAGTTGGCGCGCAGCCGCAGGATGAGCTCCAGCACGTGGGCGTACATGCCCGGGCCGTACCCAGCCGCGCCGTTGAAGGCGTCGGCAAAGTTGGTTGCCACCCAGTTCGTCAGCCCCGGCTGCTCATCGTTGAGAAACAGGCCGCGGTACTTGACCGAGGGCGGCCCCTGCACCTTGGATGTCGCGGCGGGCACATAGATGGTCGAGTGCTGCCGGGGCGGGGCGTCGGCCCAGAAGTACCATGGAGACACGCCGATCTGCTCTGAGACGTCGTAGAGGCCGTAGATGGTGCCGCGCGGGTCGGAGCCGGCGATGACGAGGGCCTGGGATACGCCAGGGGCTGGGTTTGCTACGAGCTGGGAGAGGAAGGATTCCCATTGTCCCGTGATATTCGATGCATCGAGGGCGCCTGAGGTGACGAGGCTGTCGATGAGAGTGCTGTTGCCGATGGTGCCTGCGATGATGACCACTGACGAGGGCGAGGCTGCCGCATAGACTGGACCAGTGAAATTCTCTGGTGCTGTGGTGGTATACTGGATCTTCTAGTCAGCCAGGAGTCAAGAGTCTAATCTGTTTCCGGGCTAAGGACTTCTCTCCATACAAAGGTATTATTCCTGTTGTTCACGGGATTGAAAGTGTACACCGCCGCCGAGCCACCACTGATACTGCTATTGCTGGACCCAGAAGGAGAGTCGACATAGGTAGCATTGGAGGCACTCAGCCTCGAGTCCGTGCTAAGCGTATAGTTCGTTCCAGTCACTCTGCCGAAATCAACGGCTAGGTCACCGGCTGCCCTAATGACACCCCAGTAGTCATTCTCCGAGACAACGATCTGGCCTCTCGAGAGGGACCCTCCTGCTATCTGAAAGTCGCCAGCAGAGCCATTGAAGGCTACCACAGGCTTCTGACCCAGGGCAGCCACGAGCCCCGTAGCAGTCGAGAGCAAGAGAGCGAAGGCAGACCTCATCATCTTGAAGGGGTGCCTGCTTGGTGGTGGTCGGATGTGATTACCAGGTGTTCGGCCACACGCAGCCCTGGAGCATGGAAAGACTTCATGACATTTCACTTTTATGAAGAGAGGAGGGTCGAATGAACTGTATGATACATATATATATATATATATACGCAAATATACATGTATGAAGGTATAAATATGTGCCAGGCCCTCGGCCTTCCTTCCCCATGATCCGCTAGCAAATAGCTCCACGACGAGATCATGGGCGTACGGAAATGATTGTCATCGTGACATATACACCATGTTACCTACCACATGCCCCCCTGCGGGTCATTTCATAGTGTTAGGTAGTACCGAGCCGCTGGATAAACTCAAACTTTAAGAGTTATTCCCTGGCCCATATGCATTACCCCCTCCCCCAGGCGGTGACCGCACCTAGGGCTAACCGGGCTTTCGGGTAAAGAGAAGACACGCCAAGAGCAAGGTAAAAAGTGAAGGAAGACTTTGGAGGTTGACGAGACGCTGGGATCCGAGGAGGGATGTAAAGATCTGCTTGGTGTACTTGGATCGACCTTGTTGTAACCAGCGTCCGTTGTCAAGCTGAGTCGTTCGCCAGTGTAGCTCTCCTTTGAGTTCAGGCGAGAGAGTCGGTGGGTGGATGGGGAAGGATTGTGGGGAAGGGCGCCGGGGGAATCCGCAGCGAGGGAAAGGAATTGTAGACAGTGTTGTTTGTATTTAGCCGCCAATGCGCAAGTGTGCTTGGATCCTTGCCCTTTTCCCCGGTTCTCCGCAGTGGGATCTACAAGTCATGTAGGTCTGAATCAATTTTTCAGGTTCATCTTGCATAGATAGGGCTGAGAGTGATTCATTATTATGCGCCAACCTGACCGGATATGCTGGTCATAAAAGAGTGGCATGTTACTTGCAACCTGTACACCAATCGTGTATGGATTTGCATGAGGACAACGGGAACTGCATGATCTTGAATGGCCCTAGATTGACATTCTCTTGAATCAAATACACAACGACAGCAGAAGGGCATCCTTGGGCGATAAAGTATCCCAAGTGGTTAAGACTGAGATTCTACATCCTGAATAGTATTTCTAATGGCTAATTTACAAATACCCCTAGCTTACTTACCCTTTCAACTGACCGTTCGAGTTGAATAATATTGACATTTCCTTCAGTGCTGCCTGAGAAGTACCACGTCGACCTCGTCGCCTCCAACTTCTACCACCAAGTAAATTGCATCTCCTGCTTCTACAGACTTGACCTCTACAAGCTCACCAGACTCATAGACCCCATAAAGACCAGATGATAGGTTCTGTACGTGAAAGGAAACTCTGTGAAAGCAGTCAAGTTAGTATGCAATTGTAAACACATTACTGTGTTAAGGAAGGCAGAAATTGGGGAATAGAGTGCATACTTTGTTTTCGTCCCATCCCAAGTCCTCATCGTGACCGCCAGGGCCCCGACCTCCTCATCCCACCCGCCTCGGAGGAAGTCCACCCCGGCAGAGAGATCAACGCCTTCAACAACAGGGTAGCGCGCGTGGTGACCGTCCTTGGCCCAAGGCTCCTCCCACATCTTCTTCTGCCCGTCCCTCACGTTCAGACGGCCATAGGCGATGGCTGCGTTTCCAGTATACGGATCCACACCAACCCAATTACCATCTTGGTCCTGGACGGGGCCGTCGTTGCGCGGGTAAAAGAGCCCTCCGTTCTCCCAGGCAGGACTCATGTATGCGTCTGCATGCTTCAGCAGCCCTGCCACGATGTCGGTTTCTTTGGATGACGACGGAGCAGGGGCCACCTCCGAAACCCACTGCATCATGAAGCCAAAGTCGGTCGTTTCGGCAAGAATGCCCATAGGCGTCCTTATCTTGTTCTCGGATGGGCCCCCCTTCTGGACCTTGCCAGATGCCTCTGCGAGTATTTCCGGCGTAACGGTCAGGCTGGCTGGACCCTCTGCTTCCTCCTCACCGTCCTTGGGCGTATGATGCTTCCGGATCTCCTTTGCCACCGAGCTGTTATTCAGGCTAACCCTCCCGTCAGGGTGCCTTGTCAGGTACCCTCTGACCAGTCCCGGGAAAACACCGTGCACAAAGTCCGAGTTCCAAGAGTTCATAAACGCCGAGGCCCAAGCATTCGTAGAGACCCCCAGGACATTAGGCACGACCGCACCCTGCCGCACCCTCCAGTAGCAGACAAGCTCATCCCCGCCCACCAGGCCAGGGCGCATGAAGCCGCCGTTCTTGTCGCGCCACGCCGCCTTGTACTTATCCAGCACGCCGCCCACGACCTCCGTCCCGTCGCGCACGTCGTTGTAGCGCATGGCGATGAGGGGGAACTGGTTGCAGATGATGAAGACGACGTTGGGCTCGCAGCACACGCCCATCCAGCCGCTGCGCTCCATCTCGCCCAGGATGGCGCCCTGCAGCGAGCTGCGGCTGTAGGGGAACGTCTCCCGGCCCAGGCCCCAGAACATGGGGTTCCAGTCGAAGGTGAGCGCGCCGGCGGCCTCGTACTTGTCCGAGTCGAACAGCATCGCGTGCAGGCTGACCATGAGGAGCAGGTGGCCCGAGTACATGATGTTCTCTCTGCACACCGGGTCCGGCCAGGGCCGGCGCAGCTCCGTGAGGTCCGGGTCCACGAACTTGCCCGACTGGGATGTCAGGTACCAGTACCCCCACACGTCGCGCCTCAGCATCTTGTCGATGAGCTGCTCGGATAACGTGCGGAAGACGGAGCGCAGGGCTGGGAGCCGGTGGTAGTGGGCGACACCTGCAGCGTAGGCCATGGTGGCGAGCTGGTAGCGGTAGGCCTGGAAGTTCTCCTGGCCGGGGTCCAGGGAGCCCATGTGGCGCCATTCTCCGTCCAGTTGGTTTGTGAGGTTGTGGAAATGTCGAATGTGGCCAGCCTGGGCGCGGTCGAGCTTAAGGAAATGCTGAAGGATATTGGATGGGAGTTTGGCTGGGAGGGAGCGAGTTGCTCGCAGCGAGAGTGAATTGTCTCCGCCAGTCACGGTTGCGGTCGTTGTTTGTGTTGTCATCTTGGCTCTAATTGTTGTATCTTGTCGAGTGTGCTTTGGGGTTAATTCTTTTTCAATAAACAGGCTGCAATTGATATAATTATTATGCGGATGAGAGAGAGAGTTGCCAACGTCTTATACCAATCAGGCAAGTTACACAAGACTGTCGTGATGCTGCAATAAACATGGCCAACCGGCCGAATAAACTCGGTGTTCTCGGAACCAATTCGTCCGCTTGTATGGCATGCATTATGCTTCAAACCTTCTGCTGCACCATTGTAACTTACACTATTCTTGTCTGGGGCAACAGTCTCAACCAACAGTCTGGACCAACAGGCGGAATCTCCGGTCATCGCGTCGAACTCGCGTGCGGATTTACGAAGCCAAGGCCTGCCACATGCAAGAATACTCCGAGTTCCAAAAGACCGAGTTGTCCGACTTTTGACCAAGACATGGCAGTGGCTGAGCACACAATGGCAGTTTCGTATGAAATGCATCTCCACGGCTTGAGGCTTGTTCTTTTCTGTCCGGCTTTGTTTTCATTCTTTTCATTCTGCTCTTCTTTTTTTCTCGCCCCGCCCGCCTCGTACCATCTCATCTGTGCTTGATTGCGGATCTGAAAAGACCGACGACATCTGAGGCATGCTTCCGGACTTCCGTGCTCCCATTCATAGACGCGTCCAAAAGGAATGGGAAGCGAGATGTTCAGCATGAAAAATTTGCTCGTAGTTGCAATGGACCAAAGGTTCTGATAACATTGTGCTAGAAGCCCATGCATCGTCCAACAGCGAGTACACAGGTCTGCCTAGCTGATTCATCGAGTCACATGCGCCCGCCTCAGAAGAGTAACAGCCTGGAAAGCGATTACAGCTTCTGAAGGAGCATCCTCTTCAAACCCCCTGCCTCTTGGGCCTTGCCGGCGGGGATCTGCATCACTTCGTTCCACCTTCGTGGCAGTTCTTCCTTTCTCCCTCTGCCTTCCTTGCCTCCATCCGAGAACCTGATGTGCGCTATGCCTCCAACGATTGCCACTGGTACCTAGACATCAAGGCCATCTTCTCTTCAGGACTAAACTCCGTATCGGAATATATCATGCGGCCCTTCTCCTTCTTCGACTTCTTCTCGGCCCCCTCTGCAGGAGGAGCAGCAGCAGCAGCACCGTCCGTAGGTGTCTTGGCGGGCTTGATGCCGGCCTCCGCCATACGGATGAGCTTGTCAATATCGTCTCCCTGGCGTGCTCCGCCAGCCACGAGCTCGTCCACTGTTGATGCGCCGCCGCTAGCCGGATAGCCTGCGGCTGGGGCTTGGCCGGGATAGTAGTTTGCTGGATAACCAGGTCGCTGGGGCAGGTTTGGCGCGGTCGGAAGAGAGGGAGGTCGTGCGGGAAGGTTGGACGGAGCGTACTGATTATAGCCGGCTGGAGGGGGAGCCCCGTTTGCTGGATAGCTCGGGTAGCCTGGTTGGCCATATGCCGCAGGTGGGTTGAAGGGAGAGTTCTTGAGGTATGTCAGCACGGTGCCTGCGAGTGACAATACAATCTGGGGGTGTATTTGCACTTACGAATGTGCCTGGGCTGCCAGCCGGGCCGGGGCTCTGTGCATTGCCCGGCGCGGGACCTGGAACGGTGCTGCCACCAGCTGCTTTGACAGCTGCTTTCCTTGCCCTGAAATCGGCAAACCTCTTCTTCAAATCCTCGGGTGCCTCGATCTTGATCTTCTTGGAGGGCCGGCCCTCACCAGGTGGCGGGTTTCCAGTAGCCTCGAATCGTTCCCTCTGGGCATCAAAGTAGTTTTTCACGATGCGCTCCTCGTGTTGCTTCCTGACTTCTTCAGGAAGACCCTCCATGCCGAAGATTTCCACATCCAGCGCTTGTCGGTTGGGCAGGGCATTTTCGACGTGGGAGAGCGATTCCTTGTGGACCTGGTTCATGTGCACGGAGAGACCTGTGGGCAACACCGTCAGCCAATGGTGTTCGTCAGGTAGTGTGTGCTCGGGCGTAGAGTGAGTGCGCGCAACTTGCCTCCAGCGGTATTCAATCTTCGGCCACATCGGTCGCACTTGAAATGCTTGGCCTTCTGGTGGGAGATGAGAAGCTTGAGATCCTCGAAATCACGTTCGCCTGCAGAGATCCATGGTCAGCCAGAGCTAGATGCGATGCTGCTGCGCGTAATTGAGCAGCCCAGCCAAGGAGTGGGAGCTTACAGTAGTAGCACCACGGTCGCTGGAGAAGCTCCTCGACGTTGGGGTGACCGCGCTTCTTCTTGCCCATCGTATCGATGATATGAAGTGGCAAACAGACGACGGGTTGGGCGTGTTGCGTGTGGCGATGAGAGCTGTAATTTGCAGTCGGTGGTGCTTGAGGCTGGTGGAAGGCTGGATGTTGAAAAGCCCAAGCCAAAGCAGAGCCTCTAGCCATGCCTCGAGCCTGGACCTCAACCTTGCAGCAGGCGACACAAACGCGACAGATGGACGCTAACCTGCATTTGGATTGCATTAGCGGCAGGCCGTCCCAGGGCGGCAGCGGGTCTGCCCTAGCGGTACAGTGACGACGGCTTGACTGATCCTAGGACAGTACTGAGGTCGGTGAGGTCATCTTCCTATTACCTCTTTTTTGCTTCTCAAGTCTCTTTTCCAACCTCAAATTTTGGTTCATTCTAAGCCCTAAATTCAATTTCAATTTCTGGGTGATGCAAGATAAATCCAGACCATCATCTTCCCGTGATCCCTTTTTCACCTTGTGTTTGACTACCCGGTCTCAAAACAGGGTCCATCTCTCGCTGGCCCTTGAAAGCACGACCTCCTCGGAGACGATCATTCTTCTTGACGCACATCCTGTAATATTTCAGGCGTACTGTGCTTCTGCTTGTCTCATAGAGCATGCACATGATCAATCTAGTGACCGGCTCTCCAGAACGACAGATTCGAAGACATCTCTTTTTCTTCTTCGAGAACTTGAAGGTTGGGCGGTGAAATGAGCATACCGTACAACTGTTTCTCATGACCCGGTTCTTGCTTCAGTGGATTGCACATGGACAAACTTTCTCTCTACCCACCTGGATTTGATTACTTCACCAGGGCTAGATCTGCATACATATAGTCAGTCTGGTCAAGCCTCGTCTCTTTTTCCCACTTGAGGTTGGCATCGTGGGTCTGTCTTTCTACTTCCACTCGACTCTTTCGCATCTTCTTGGAGGCAGCCTACCCATGACAAGGACTGTCGATTGCATCACTGTCACCTTGTTCTTGTTGGATATACCCTTGATGTGTCGACTCCTAGTTGGTTTTTCATTATTGTTCAACTACCCTCCAGCTTGACCACCCCATTGTTTGTCTCTTTGGACACGTCGACGCGCTTCAGGAACCTGATGCTGCAGCCACCTGCACTCAGCCATCTATCTTCATTGAACCTGACCTCTCAAAATCCTCTTCCCACATGTGTGGATGTCCCCAGAAGGTCTCTTTAAAGTACCAGAAGTAGGCAGAATTATCACACCAGAAGTTTCCTGGTCACATCGCCAATGCTCACTGTTCTCCTGTGACAGTCCTCAAACACCCATTCAACATCTGCATAATCAAGTGTCAAGATATCAGGCTTCATATCTCCTACCACTGTCAGGGCTCTTATGTTAAGAGGAGGACCACACCTACGCAATGGCCTCAGACTCGAGTGCTCCCCTCACTCCGGCGCAGCTCCACGCCCTCTTCGACATCCTCAACCACCACGAGACATATCGAGAAGTTGAGAGCTTTAAGCATATCCATGCCATCAGGGAATACGGATACCCTTTCACTGAGGCTGAATCACTTCAGAATCCCTCGTCCAGCCCAACATATCGCCCAAAATCCTCGTCTCCATTGCTACAGCTTCTTCTTACCAGATGCATCCTCACGATACCGGGGATGAGCGACCTGCCGCCCGATTTCTGGTCCTGTAACTTCCAGGGCATCATGGTCAGCCTCGCCGAAGCCAATCTTTCCGAATCATACGATAAGGGCACGCTGGGGACTAGGAAGACCCTGGCGACCGGTGCGTCGGTCATCCACGAGGCTTTGACGAGGGGCCTATTGGGCGGTGTTCCGAAGAGTGCCGACACGCCCAGCCTGAAGGAGAGAACATATGACGTGAAACAGGCGTCCGAGTTGGAAAGGGCTTGGAACGACTGCATCCGTGAGCTGATCCATGGCAACCTGGCCGACGAGCTATTCGACCACTGCGCAGAGACGGCGGACCTCGAGGCACACTCTCCAGCTGTGGCGGCAGCTGTCGACTACGTGATACTGCACCTCGCCTCCCTGATGCACCACGTTTTCGTGCTGTCCTCGGAAGGGCAGTATCTGCTGAAACTGATCGAGAACGTCTTCAAGCTTGTCCCCTTCTCCAGCATGAAGACTGCGCTGAGAGTGGGGAATGCGGCGACGATGATCAACGGCATGGTGCGGCTTTTCCTGGCCAAGATGAGCGTTGGAGCAATGACGAACTGGATGGGCCTGACGAGTGGAGCTGACGACGGAATGAATCTAATGCAGAGGTAAGGTTTTCGACAGAATCAACCAAGGGAATGCATCACAGCTAACCTAAGTTCTCTGTGACAGGATCATATCCGCAGTACTGTCCTGGGATGCAAGCGACTTCCGCAAACAAAGTGGCCAGGTCGAGTCGGCCAAGGAGCGCCCGACCAAGGAACAATTCACCGCACTCAAGGAGCACCTCAACATGCCTGTAGAAGCCCATCGAGCCATGCGTGAGATCAGCATGGCCCAGCAAAAGTCCATCGTGGCCGTCATCTTTGAGGCTACGGACCCAGAAATTGCGGCCTCCCTCACCCAGTCACAACACACACAATGCCTGGATTGGCTCTCGGCAACACTGTCAGCTCGCGATCGAGACGAAATGACCAAGGTCCTGTGCAGATCCAACCCAGACTGCTTTACCGCCGCAGTGCGAGGCGCCGTGGGCACGTACGAGCCCTTTATCCGGTCTATCCATGAGACACTGGACCTGAGGGAGCACGTCACCTCTGTGGAGACCTTCGTGCCGGATTTCATCGAGACGAGCAAGCCGAAGAAGGTCAAGGGCGGCTGGCGGCTCAGGATGAACGGCCGGTCTAAGGCGGAAGAGAACCGGCCGCCATCGGTGGAGGACTACGTGGTCTTGCTCAGGCGCAACAAGCACCTGTTCTACAACTACTGCCATGATTTTGCCAAGAACTGCACCGACCTGCGTGAGCGGTTCCAGGCCTGGGCACATACCGTCGTCAGTGAATTCAACCAGCAGCCCGACCCGACCCGACCAGGCGGGGCCGGGGCGATGAACGACGAGCTGCAGAGTCTCTACACCCAGCTCCCGACAGAGTCTCAGAAAGGAGTCCTCGGAGCCCTGAACGCACACGCCTCGTACCTGTCGAAGCTCGACACGCTCTCCGGCCTGCGCATGCAGCGCGTGCTGGACCAGTTCAGCCAGCAGCCAGCGGACGGCGACGAGAAGCCCGAGAAGGGCAAGGGAAGCCGGGCGGGCAGCCGGGCGAGCAGCAAGCCCTCCTCCAGAGCCGCCTCTCCACGTCGTACCGACCTGGGCGAACCTAGCATGTCCGGCCCGGGTGTGTACCTCATGCGCTGGGAATCGCTCCTCGACGAGACGCTCATCACGCCAGCGATGCCGAGCGGGCCGGTGCGGCACGGAGGAGATGTCAAGGGCCAGAAGGCCTGGGGCAAGACGGTCGCTGAGGACCTCAAGGGCGGCTGGGACGCGGGCGCGATTGCCAGCGAGGAGGACCGCGTGGTGCCTCTGGCGCCGGACTCGAAGATTGTGGTGGACGTGTTGGGTCAGCGGTTCAGAGATCTTGTCAATGGCAAGATTGGAGATGTGGTGCCTGCTGCTCGTGAGAACACGGCAAATGTCTTGAGGTCTGCGCAGGAGTCGGTGCTCGAGGTGGAGGGAATCATGTAAAGGTTCTTTTTTTCTTTTTTTTTTTTCGAAGAGGTGTCTTTTATTCTTCTGGTTGGGCGAAAGAGGGAGGAGTTGAAAGAGGGGTTGAGGGGCTGCTATTGACAAAACCCCTCTCGCCATGCACGGAGACCCGTACAACCTGTGCATACATTACGGTTCATGAAGAGTGATGAAGATCGGAGCTGTTACACAAATGTAGAGATAGACAGCTTTATTTCAAGTCACCATTAAGGATTTCGCAGTCGGAGGGAGTATGGCTTTTCTGGCGACCTACAAGGAATCAGGCTCTCGGGCTAAATGAACCTAGATCAAAACCGACTCACTCTGAGATTTCATGCATTTGAACGTGTCGTTGCGCCTGGGCTTGAGGCTCTGTACGCTCCGTGGACCAGATCGTCCCGGTCCTGTACATCGTAGCAACGGATCGACAGATTTTCGTAGCAAACGGTAAACAAGCTTGTCAGAAAAACGAAACAACAGGAAGAAACCCCCACAGGCAGACAGGGTTGTCATGATCCAGGCGCCAGAAGAGGAGGGGCAGAAAAAGCTACTATGGCATGTATGGTAAACTCGCTTTATAGTTTCGAAACATCGCTTGCAGTCCTGTTGGCCCTTGTTCATTTCCGGGGATCCTGGCGGGTCCAGCCTGGCCCTGAGGGACGACGCCCCGTCCGCTTCCGAGCCGAAAAGAGAAGAGCCTTTCTTGTTCTTTGCTGGTTGATATATAGATGCAGTTATTAGTATTTGAGAGACATGTCGGGATTGTTTATAAAGAATCAAGGAACGTCTAAACTTTCTCGATTGAACCACAACAATGGGTATGATTATTTTCTCCAAACAGACGAGAAGAATGTAGTCTTCTCCTACCCGGCACAGGGGCATGGCCGCCAAAAAAGCATGAAAAGTCAGGAAATATCCCGATTGGTGCAATTTCCGCAGCCCCATAAACCTCAGACGACGACATTTCCAGCCTTGGGGCGGTCATCGTGGGCACCTTGGCTGTTTCCATGTTTCCCCTGACGTTTTTCTCTCTGGTTCCGGGACAAGACCACTTTCTCGCGCGCTTCCGAGGGGGAGAAGACTCAAGGACCTGCTTGGCGTTTGGTCCCACGTTATCAGGATGGATGCGGCCTCGTGCATGAAGTCATGCGAGAGAGGTGGGCATGCTTGTTAGGGGAGTACTGCAAGTGTTTTGGCTCCTGTAATTAATCTCTGCCTTGCATCCTTGTGTCATTCATGGCCAGGGGGGAAGGGACGTCGTGGGGTGGGGTTTGGGTGAAGAAGGGGGACGAAGAGGATGGGAGGAGGTCCTCAATAAATATCATGGAACTGTCCTAGGTGCCCTCTTCTTACTCTCGTTGCTGTTTCTTGCGTTTCTCTGCCTCATCGACGACCACCCTCTTTTCTTCTTCTTTCTGCTTGCTTCTCTCACATTCGCTTCACTCACTTCCCATTCACTCTTTTGGCTCTGGTTAGCTGACAACAAAGCCTCCAAACACGGATTCTCCTCAGAAGCATCCATTCATTTTTCTTTCTCTTCGTTCTTCCCTCGAAAGACCAGTGGTCGTCTAGAAGAAGAAGTCGTACATATATATATACACACACACAACACCCCCAATTCTTTCTCCATCAACCAAAATGATCAAGCAGACTGCCCTCGCCGCTCTCGCAGCGCACCTGGTCGGGCTCGCGTCCGCAGGCACGACTGAGTGGTCCGGCAGCTTCAACGACATGACGGTGGCCACGCTGGAGGACTGGTCGTGGTCGAACGAGGTGGGCGCGTACCAGTGGTACATCTACGGCACGGGCAACACGTCGGACTACGTGGCGTTCGACGCCAGCTACGCCAACCCGGCCGACGGGTCGAGCACCAAGGGCGCCAAGATCTCGCTGACGTCGACGTCGTACTGGGAGGGCCAGACGATGCGCCGGACGGAGCTGATCCCGCAGGTCAGCGACACCAGCGCCATCGACTCGGGCACGCTGTACTACCACTTCTCGCTCATGCGCGAGGACACCAACGCGCCCTCGGTCGCCCGCGAGCACCAGATCGCCTTCTTCGAGTCCCACTTCACCGAGCTGCAGTACGGCCTGTCCAGCGGCGGCAGCGGCGAGGGTGACACCACCCTGCGCTGGATGGCCAACTCGGCCGAGCAGTGGAACGTCACCCTGGACGCCGGCGTGTGGCACAACTTTGCCTACGAGATCGACTTCTCGGGCGGCACGGTCGGCCTGTGGCACTCGACTGGCGGCGACGACCTGACCAACGTCGTCACCCCCGTCACTGCCTCTGCCAGCTCCAACGGCGCCGACTGGCACGTCGGTGTCCTCGAGCTGCCCGTCACTGGCGTCTCCGACACCACCGAGGACCTGTACTTCTCTGGTGTCTACATCGAGAGCGGTGACATCACCACCACCTTCTCTGGCTCTTCTGGCTCCAGCAGCGCTGCTTCGTCTTCTGCTGCCGCTCCCTCGGTCGTCGCCTCTTCTTCCGCTGCTGCTGCTGCCACCAGCGCCGCCGCCGCCGCCGCCTCGAGCAGCTCTGTCGCCGTTGTCGCCAGCAGCAGCGCCGTTGTCGAGTCGAGCAGCAGCGCCGCCGTTGTCTCCAGCTCTGCCGCCGCCGCCGAAGCCACCTCCAGCTCTGTCGCTGTTGTCGCTTCCTCTGCGGCCGCCAGCTCTGCCGCCTCCACCTCGACTGTGGTTGCCGCCGCCAGCACCTCTGCTGCCCCTGCCACTACCGCCCTCGCAACATCGTCGGCATCTTCTTGCAAGCCTCGCACCAAGACCGTCTACGTGACTGCCTCGATCTAACGTGCTGGTACCTTCTTGGATACAAGTCAGACCTGTGTGGGAGAGGATTGGGGTTGAGCCGAGTAGGAGGTCTCGATGTGGTGGTAAGATACGGGTGACTTGTCAATTCGCTTGTACATAGAACTTGTTGTGCTTCGTGTCAATACTATTCTTTTTGGACAAACATTCATGGACTCACTGTTGTCATATTGAACCTGCATGATCGATTTCATTTTTCAATTCAAATAGCAGGATAACGGAACGGAAAGCAAGCTGCCTACTCTCAGTCAGGTAGCGATAGGACGATCGCACCCAGAGGCTAATTATTGAGGGACAGGATATTCTCTGCCCTTGCCTCCTTTGAGTAGAAAGCAAAAGTAGGTATCGAAGGGAACCTCACTTTCCACAAGGAAACAAGTATTAGAAAACATGCTATGGGCATATTCTTACCCCCTTTGCCCCCGCTCAGATAGATATGACCATTTTGTAGAACCTGCCTTGATAGGAGACTGTGTAAGTAACTCGTGCGAGGCGTCTGTTGTGGCTGCAAGCTACGCGATACTGCTGCGCTGCGCATGTGGCAGGATTTGCAAAGCATGAGAATGTCGGTCAGAGCTTCATTGCATTTGAGCATAGACAAGCAGAAAGGAACAAGTCAGTGATATCATCTTCCCTCTGGGAAAGGAAAAACAAAGACTGCAGCTGACCTCAAAACGTGCTGCATCAGAGCCCGTGATACCCCATGCTTTATTTGCCACTGCTATACGGCGTTCAGACATAGATTCGCCCCAGCACTGGTGCCACCAAGATCTCAGACCTCAAGAGCCCGTCAGATAGATAGATAGGACCGATGTTTCGCTACAAGAAGATCCTCTGACAGGTAATTTACAATTATGAGACGCGGGATACGAGACTAGAGCCTATAGGAGGAGTGGTTTTAAGTTCCTTTCAAGTCTGTTTTCCGCGCTCAGATCAGGAAAGCATCAGATCAACGAGAGCACACAGGCCCTCCTTGACCTTAGCAATGCGATCAGCGCGTAGTTTCTCATCCTCCTCAGTCTTGTCCCGCCCATCGTTCTCACCCTCCTCGTGCACCATCTCCTCGTTCTGAACCTCATTTTCAGCCATCTCCTCATGCACTGGCTCCTCGTGCACCATCTCGTGCATCATCTCCTCATGCACCATCTCCTCGTTCTCACCCTCATTCTCACCCTCGTTCTCAGCCATCTCCTCATGCTCCATTTCCTCGTGCTCCAACTTCTCATGCAACATCTCCTCGTTCTCAGTCTCATCCTCGTGAAACCTCTCTGTAGCCTTGGATGTCTTCCCAGCTCTCTTCTCTGATGTCATGACTTTGCGGAATATCCTTGGTTGCAGGGCAACCTTAACAGCCTCCTTAGAAGCGCGACGAAGTTTCTTGATACGCTACTCGCGAGAGATTAGAAACATAATTATCCTCAAAGAGCAAGGGACATCTCATACGCTTTTGTTGGAGCCCATTTTTCTCGCCTTGATAAAAGCGAGGGCAGACTTGCGACAAGAGTCCGGCAACGGTTGGCAAGAGTTCCTTGTAAGGCAGCGCGTGCAGCGTTCGCCCCGAGGGAGAGCAGGGTCGTCGTAGCATGCTCCATCGGACCGGCCAGCCAAGGCAGAACGCAGGCAGTGTAGGCATGGATAAGGACGGAGCCAGTCTTTGGCGATGGGAACAGATTTGCCCTACTTGAAAGTCAGCCCGACTCATCACACGGGCAATAGCAAGTACATACGGAGGAGGCAATGGAAGTGGGAGGAGCCATCTTTGCTTGACAGTGTATGAATTGAAGATTGGTTGTGAGAAGGCGAAGCAGTCTGGAAAAAGAAAGGCTCAAGGCTGAGTACGTGCGTGGAGAGTACGAAAACCCACTGTTCTGTTGATTGCTGTAGAGCAGTGTAAACATGTACGCGTTGCTAGCATACGCGCCAGGAGTCTGATTTCTTTTTGTTTTCTGTGCTTTATTGTTTTCTTGGGCATACTGCAGTCGATTTCTATTCGATTACGGGGAGTGTTACAAGCAGGTGTCTCTCATAGATTTGTGCCGACCCACATTTGCCTGTTCTTCGATACTTTAAACTTACAGTACAGGCACAGATCCTACCTTGAGATCTTCCTTTTATCTTCTACTGTTACAGTAGAGCAGAAGATGATGCTTAGTCCTCTCAATGAAGGTTGGTCTACTTATCTCACATCTATTTGAAGGCTTAGGCTGTGTTTCTTTCTGTGGCAGTCAGAAGCAGCACCATTGAGCTTGCTCCTTGGGAAAAACTATGCCATACATGAGGTTCTCGTGAACAGTAGGCCTGAGCTGGCTGTTGGGGTTCTGCACTATCAATGGCCAAAGGATCTGTCTGAGCTCTACACTCAGTCATATGGTCCAACATAGGATGCCTTTAGCAGCCTCCGGAATTTATTGTATTGGAGTCATGTGTGGATTGTTCAGAGACTGCCCTGCCTCGGTTTGTCCTTCTGATTGAAGCAACTGGAGAGACCTGCCGGACTTACAAGTACTTATAATTACGACGCGCCTCAGGAAAGCAACAAGGCGCCCCAGTACAAGACAGTGGTGTGCGGATTTAACCGTTAACGCGTCGTCGGGGTTGGCAGTTGAGGACAGGATCACTGCCGTCAGAACTGAGTCAGTGAGATTGGTCAACTTGGAATGCTGAGCCACATTAGATAAGCCACTTCATCCAAACCCCTCCTCATTGTTCATCAGCAATAGCTACGAGGTGGGCATAACGATGCTACGAGCCTATAACTGCCAGCGTTATTATGGCGTCTCAACCAGACCCAGAAGACCTCGACCTCCTCGTGAAGGTCATCAAGGACCGCCAGAAGCTTCCCCGAACTTTTGCCAAAGCATTCCAGGCGGCCAAGTCAGCTGGTCCTGAAACCACAGAGCGTATCTTCTTTGATCACGGAGGCCCCGCAGCCTGGGCCGCGTACTTCTTGACCAAACGAGCCGCAGCCAACACCGGCCATGTCACTGGGGTGGGCAGGCGACGGCGGCTCGTTGCTCGCCTGCAGACAGCGACGGTCGAGTCGCGTCGGCTACAGGCAAGGCAGCTGGCTGCAGCCTTGGAGCCCGAACGAGCGCGTATCACACGCCTTCTCGAGTGCAAGACTGGGCACGAGCATCACGGCCGTCCAGTACGACAGGGCAGCTTGGACGCGCGGAGCAACGTGAACCTGGAGAGCAATGTGAACCTGCAAGACAGCTCAGATGTGCAGAGTAATTCCTTCGATCTGCAGAGCAGCTCGGAGAGCCCCGAGACCGACCTTCGACCCGTCATTCTTGCCCCGCCGACAATCGCGTCGTCCTCACGATCTCCCCCGCAGACGAGTGCCGGCCTCTCGATCACCAACTTACCACTAGCAGCGCCCATAACCGATATGCGACATATGGCCAAGTATTTCTCAAAAGACTGGCATGTGCTCAGCGATGCCTCCGTCGCCGGATGCACTCGGTTGTTCCCTCCTTACCTAGCTGGCGCAATCAAGAGATACACCAAACAAGACGGTAGCGATACTATTGCTGCAGCCGTTTCAGTCTCACTGCCCGACCGCGGCTGGACGGGGTGCCTCATCAAGATCGAGATCATCAGTTCCAAGATCGACTATCTGGCCCGAGAGCTCTTCGGAGCACACCTGGAGGTGCATGACGGCTGCCGTTATATCTATCTGCCCGGGGGCTCGAGGGTGGCCCCCGAGCCGCGGCTTCTTTTGCGTGACTGTCGTCTCGATCTGCTGCAGCAGATCTTTGGCTCCCACGTGGCGAGTGCTATCCTTGCGACGGGCTCCTGTCAGAGAGATGTGAAGGAGGGTCGGG
The DNA here is from genome assembly GCA_006503525.1 of Cryphonectria nitschkei. NCBI lineage: Eukaryota > Fungi > Ascomycota > Sordariomycetes > Diaporthales > Cryphonectriaceae > Cryphonectria > Cryphonectria nitschkei. The sequence continues at coordinate 152,791 of LAZJ01000031.1, forward strand.
ATCGTACGAGCTGCGTGTCCATGGCAGTCCCTACTGCCGTGGACGACACTGCGGAGGTCTACGCCTTGTTGCGCCTGCGGGAGGGGGCATTGCTTAGAGATAGCCTATTTACTGCTACCCCCTGACTCATAGCTTCACCCAGCCTGCCTTGCCCCCAATGTACACCTCGACGCCTTTCGGAATCGTAGCTTGTCCGTTGCATATCTCGTAGCAGTCGACCGGCTTGTCGACCTGGTCCTCTGTAAAAACCCAGACAAAGCAGCCTTTCCAGTGGACTTTTTGGCCGCAGCCAACAATCCATTTGCCGCTCGTTTCCGCACCTTGGAAATCGATACCAGCATCGAGTCTATCGATCTTGAGTGACTGTGGCGGGGAAATCAGCATTGGGCATCGAGTTTTCGGGTCGGGACAACTGACCATTTGTGCTGGGCTGAAGTGTGTTTGCACTGGTCAATGAGCACAGAATTGACATTGGATAATAAATCCGAGCACAAGCAACCCGTTCTAGGAGGTACTGTACCGGGGAAAATCACCACGGGAAATGGAAAAAGAGGACCAAGTAAGGGGCGGGGCGGCGGGGAATGTCCAATCGCAGAAACGATTTGGGTTGGTACATTGATCCAACACTGGATTAGCGAGGTGTAGAGTTTTGAATCTATTGTTATAGTATTGGTTATTGCAACCCTAACCCAGGATTTCTATTGCCTATAAGTATGCGAGAGTTCTGACCTTGGCTCCGCGACACTCACTTCTTATTGCTCGTGACCTGTTCTGCATCGACTGAAAGGGTGGGATCAGTGATCATCAACGACCTATAACAGATCGGTCTTTACCAACAAGCTCAAAGTCCAGTGTGACGACTCCTGTCTCGTCCACCTTCACAGGAAAATTGAGGTTCTGCGCCTGCGACGGGTTACACGAAAGAATCAGGTGCTGGTTGCCCCCCGCCGCGAATATCCGCGTCAGGTCGACCTTTGTCGTGAAATCTTTGCCGAACCTGGGATGGCCCGGCTCGAGCGCGAACTTGTCAATGATCATGTCCTGCTGCTCATCCACCGAGCCCGAGGCGAAAATCGGCTGCCGGCCTTCGCCATCGTAAGCCTCAAGCCAGGTGGTGAATCCTGGGAAGCGTGGATGGCACAGGCCGTGGTAGTAGGAGAGGTCTGCCGGCAGGATCCTCTCGCACACTTGGTGGAAGTGCACCACCCAGCAGCTGGCGGCATATGTCAGGAAGAGGGCCACCTTGTCCGCAGGTTGTCCGAGCGCAGTATCGTCGCATGGCTTGCCGAGCATGTAGAGATATGTCGTGCAGATCTCCAGAAGCGAAGCATGGCAGCGTTCTAGGGAGAAGCTATGTTGCCAGTCGAGCTCGGCTGCGCGGTCGCTGTCAAATGTGGCAGTCCTGGTGTCTTCGGTAAAAACAGAGCCTGTGGTAGAAGGTCCGTACTGCTCTGTGTCGGAGTCGGAGAAGGAGCAATCCCACAGCCCTCCATCCGAGTCGTCGTCGTTGAAGTCTGACGAGATCTCGAAGAAGCCCCTCGCGGACGACTGATCCAGGAGGAACTCTCTTGCTGTTTGGTGGACTAGGTAGACTCTTCCCTGGATGATCCGGACAAAGTGCCCGCAGAGGGATTTGATATGGTTTTCTGGCGGGTATACCAGCTCGTATTCGACACTGTGGAATGTTCTCCTGCTGGGCTTAGGCCTGGATTTCGACACGGTCAAGGCGTCGATATCGGGTTTGACCGCCAGGGCGATGTTCACCTCTTCGACGGTAAGCGGCCGCATTGCCGCGAGTATCAAGCTCAGCATCTTCCTGGCTTTCTGCTTGATGTGGGGCGTGTTGCCAGTCTTGGAATCAAGTAAAGCTGTATAGATGGAGTAGACGCTTCGACTTCGGAGTATGGCGTTCATCTCTCTCCTCGAAGCTCCCTCGACTGCTTTGTCTTTGAGAAGCTGGATGATCAAAGCTGTCCACAAGAATGTGCGGTCGGCCCGGCTGACGAGTTCTTTCTCGATCTCCACGAGGAAGTCTTCGGGGATTCCTCTATCAGCCAGGTCCTGCATGGCATCCTGAACCACCACTTCAATGTCTTGGCTGATGGCGCCCGTCTCATCTTCCCCACGGAGCCTCATCATGTTGTGCCTAGGGATTTGGCCGGAAGCCGTGGTACTCCTCGTCTTTGGTGCTTGCTTGTCAAACATTATTTGGATGGCATTGTCTGGCCGGCTGAGCACCAGCATTTTCAGACGCCGGGCTTCTGCCTCTCCGGCAGACGGTTTGAAGTACTCCGCCATCAAAGCCATCAGCTGTTTTCGGGAAGTTTCATCACACTCGTCGAGACCATCTAGCAGACAAATTGTGACTGGTTTGGCTCCGTCGTTGTTAACAGTGTTTATGAACGTTCGCCACAGGGTGTCAATTCTCGTCAGAGTATTTCCTGGGATACTCAGTTGCTTGCGAGCGATACTGGTGAGCTCTGGGTGGGCCGAGTAGAGCTGATGCAAGAAAGCCGAAATGCCGATTACGGCATTGCTCTGTTCCATGCTGTCATCCTTGAAGAAGAAGTAACAGACATCGGTATCTGTTCCAGCGTTTCTCTTGAAGTGATCGATCAGGAAAGATGCCATCACAGACTTGCCGCAGCCTGCATTCGCCGAGTGCCATAGGAGTGAGCGGTGTGAAGTCTTTTCCCATTCCTTCATCTTTGAATGCTTCAGGATCCATGAGCAGGTTCCGAAGACCGCAGTGGGATTTCGAGCTTTGTGGGACTCATAGTTGGACCACAGCGCTGTCATGATCTCCCCGAGCCCGATCACATTACCAGTGATAACGGCGGGGGCTGTATTGAGAATAAGTAAGCACAGGATATCTTGGGGATCTCCATATCGTCCGCCGAGACCATCTTGCTTACCTTTCTTTCCAATCATTTGTTTGATATGTGACTCGACTGGAGCAAACTTTGGGTCCCTAGGGCCGATAAATCTGCATACGTTGCGGTGGTTCCCATCAAGCGGGATCACAATCTCGTCTGGCCATGCCAGAGTTGCAGAGTCCGGGTCAACCACCTGTCAAGACGTTAGCATGCTGGCACCATCCTCTCATGTTTGGCAAGGACAAGACACCTACTAGGCAGTTTAGCCAGTCTAACTTCTCTGTCTCGATGAAACTCACAATCTTCACCCTGCGGCCGTGCTCAATGAAGGACTTTGAGATTTGACTCAAAATGTGAGACTTTCGGTCAAGATCCTTGGTTAACTGTGAGTTCGTATGGCTTCCCATGGCTCCCGCTCTCAAGATCCTGCTGACGGTCGAGCCCCACGGTGCCAGCTCCGAGCCTCTGTGTGGAGTTCCAAAGAAGCAGATGCCTTGCACATGATCCAAAATGACATCTTTGTACCTGTGATTCTCCGCCGCCCTGTTCACTGCCTGCGCGAGAAAAGTCAGGAATGTTTCACAAGACAAGAGCACTTGATTCATTGAAACTCGCCTGCTTGACCACAATCCCACCCAGGCTATGACATATGAAGACAATGGGGCGTCTCGATTCTCCAGTATGCGCCCGTTTGGCCAGTAAATGTTCGAGGAGCTGATCTGCGAACACGAAGACGTCGGAGGTCGACTTGCTGAACTGAACAGACGAGTTGTATGAGAATGACATGACCCTGACGGGCCTGATCCCCTCAAGCTTGGGTAACATGTCCTTCAACCAGTTTATCGGGCTGCGATCATGGAGTGTTGTGGTCCAGGTCCCTTCATAGTGCCCGTTTAGGCCGTGGACCGCCACGACATCTACGACGCCCTCGCCGTCTGGGTCCTTGTCAACGAGCACGTGCAGTCCATGGCCGGCGGACTCTGACGATGGCGGAACTGCGCCCCTGAGAAGATTCTTCATTTGCCTGGGATAGATAGTACGAATAACCGGGCGGGTAGGTGTTTGGAGTTCATGTGCCGGTGTGTTCAAAGGCCTTGTGTACCAAAGCCACCGATCATCTGCAAGACGCCGTCACAATGTGGAGACAAAACCACGTTGGCCTGCATCCAATCACCGCTACATACCTAGACATACCTAGTTCCAGCCTACATCGTTAGTGCTTACATGTAGTATTTGGGTATTCACTTACCTCAGCACTGCTCTTTTACTAGCAAACATCCAGTAGCTACAAATAAATGCCATTCTCGCCGTCTCTTCACCTTGATTCCTCCCGACATGTCTAGGCAGCGTGCTTGATATCGAGACTGTCCGGTATCCTTAACTTCTTGAATCATCCTTACTTCTCGTCCGAAGTGTCAGCTTTTGTACAACAGATAGGATGTCACATACCTTCGACAAAGAAGAAAGCGGAGAAGTTGAGTACAGATACGAGAACAGCACGCTTGACCATCACGAAATACGCTGCTTGGTTCTGGCTCCTGGGACTGACACGGGAAACGAACCTCTGGCGTGCACCCTTCAAGTAGTAAGCTTAACACATAAGCCCGAATTTGAAGCAATTTCCTATACCTGGGGAGGCTCGGAAAAGCCTCACACGATCACATGCAATGGACGACCACTCCGCATCACCACCAATCTGCGCGCGGCGCTATTGCAGGTCCGGCACCCCGACAGAGAACGCGTGTTATGGGCAGATGCGATCTGCATCAACCAGGCTGATAAACAAGAGAAAGCCCGCCAGGTGCGGCTGATGAAGGAGATTTATACTCAAGCCATGCGTGTGCTGGTCTGTCTCGGCCCTCAAGGAAACGATCACGCCATACGCGCAGCCGCTCTGCTGGCGGACGTCAACCAAATGTATTTCACAACCTTGGACAGCATCGCTGTAAAACGCTGGGACTCGTTCCCGTTTCCGGCAGAAGACGAACCTCTTCTTTCGGACACCAGATGGCCATCTCTATGGGAACTCTTTGACCAGCATTGGTTCAAAAGAGGATGGGTTGTGGAGGAGGCTGGACTTGCGGCCGAGGTGTGGGTTCTCTGGGGCGGTGTCTCCATTGACTGGCTCCACATCATACGGACGGTTCGATGGGTTGCTTCGAGAGCATCGACACTCGAAGACGTATACAACATATACGTCCCCTTCATGCATCTAGATATCTTCAACCATCGTCACCCGAAGGAAGTAAAGTTATTCTTTCAGCGGACTCGTTTCTATCCGCAGAGCTTTCTCGGCATTCTGGAGTACGGGAGGGAATTGGGCTTCTATGATAAGCGCGACCACATCTATGGCTTTCTTGGGCTTCCAGCTGCCAGACATATCCGAAACGACTTGGCCATTGACTACGATAAACCATATCTTCAAATTTACCGCGATTTTGCTGTATCGTATCTCGAGACGACTCAGCACCTTGATCTTCTACATTATGTCGAGCACGATACGACAACACTGTGCGACGATTTCCCTTCTTGGATCCCACAGTGGCAAATTGATCCGTATCGAAAAATCATCAAAAACGACAGCCATGATACCAGGAGCTTCATTTCGCGCTCTCCGTCAGCACCTATAAACCACCCAGTCTTCTCCTTGCCACCAGAACAGGGCAATCTGCTCAAAGTTCGGGGTCTTATCATAGATTCGGTTCAGACTTTGTCAGAAGTATTCACCGAAGAGTTCTCCGTCGATGACGTAGCAGCTACTTGGAGGACTTTGCGCGACTACTCGGGGGTTATCACTGCGTACAAGGCTTTCTCTCCTGTCCTGGCCTTTCTTTATTGCCTCGGACTTGGCTTCGGCCCATCTGTGTCCGACGATGCCCAGGTGGCAAACGACGGCGCCTACCTGTGCCGTTTACAAGGGGATAACTCGGATAGCTCGCGAGGGTTGTCTACAGATGACCCGAGCCTTGCTTACTTTCGAGAGGAGGCCCCAGAGGGCGACGCGGAGGTTGTTCAAGGTCATGTTAAATATTACACACACAACCGTCGTGTCGTTGTTACGCATCGTGGCTACTATGGGCTTGCGCCAGGTGTTGCACGGGAGGGCGATCTCTGTTGCATTATTTTCGGTACGAAGACACCATTTATTATTCGAAGGGTTGAGGACTCTATGGATGAGCATTACAGATTGGTGGGGAGTGCTTTCATTGTGAGTAGCAAAGCCATTGATGATGGATATGATTATCCATTCAAGCTGGGGTGTGAGGATGATATTGATGCGTCTGAGGATTGGCTGGAATGGAACTTGGATGAACAAGATATTTGGCTCTCTTAATCCTGTGGAGCATACGTGCGAACCAACGACAACGGCACATTTAGTTGCGTCTTTTTATATTCACTTGAGCTGTGATGTATGGGATAACATGTAACCGCACAAATGACCGCTTGGGCTCTCTTCCGTCTTGCGACTTCGTAAGGCTATCATTTACATGTCAAGTATGTACATCCTTGCATCAATACGTATGTATTGTACTGACTAGATGCTTTTCCCAATCCGGTTCAAAATGTGAAGTGAAGAAGAGTATCAGTAAAGCAAGGCTGATGACCATCTAGCTATAGATGGTAGTGGCTTCTAGCTTGCAAGACGCGGCTCCCCGTCATCGGTGCTAATCTGTACTGCATCAAAAGAAAGATTAAGCAGCTCGATCTAGTAGATACGACAGGTATTAGAAAGAGGAACGAAAAAGACAAAAAACGACAATGACAGGATTCGAACCTGCGCCCCCGAAGGGACTGGCTTCTCTGATAATTCGCTGAGGAATTAGCAGGCCAGCGCCGTAACCACTTGGCTACATTGCCGTACAATGAGTCATGAAACGTTGATTGAAGTATTTACTATATACAATACTCTCTCAACCCATATATTGATCTCTTCCTCTCCCCTCCCTGCTGAAGACCACCCCCCCCCCCAGAAAAAACAACCACATAATTGCACTGTAGGATACAACTTGCATAAATTGAGTCAAGAGCTAATCTGTGACTACTGCCATGGTACTCTTCCAAGAGCGGCGACAGACCATTATTGTGAGAAAGGTGCACTATCTGCCCGTTCCTTTTTTGGAAGGCCCGCGTCGAACACCGGTTTCTCAGCTGCCCTATTCGACCTCAAGTACTTTACTAGTCCTCTCTGCCATTTCCTCCACGTAGATTGTGGCTTAAAACACCTCTTCTCTGCTTGAAATCTTTTTTTTTTCTAGAAAAAAAAGAAGAAGAACAAAACTACCGTCAACGTGTCGCGAAAGTCTCAAGCACGATTAGTCGTGGGCCGACCAGCTACTTTCACAGGTTTGTTTGCTGTTTGCAGCACTTATCCAGTAATTATCAAATTCACTCAGTTGAATGGGCAGCACGCTTAGTCACCAGATCTATTTTCTCTTGCTAGTTGAGCAGCCTAAGTGTGTACATACAATACAAAGTTTTATCTGTCCTCTGAAGAAGAGAGCTGTGGAAGAGTAAGTTGTCCGTCCTCGACCAGCTGGTGAAGGTAGACTGCCAAGAGCGGGTTCAAGCCCGCTTCCTCGAGCACATGCACCCACTCGGTGAAGGGCAATACCCTCGGCACCTTTCCCGTGCGCTTCTCCTGGTGCTCCCGGAGCTCATCCAAGCGCACGATCACTTCACCTGACTCGTATACATAGCGGACATTGAGCCCGTTGGATTTTCCTGTCCCTTGACTGCCTTCAACGTCTTCACCTTCGGCTGAGGCTGTGCGGGTCAGCATCACCTGGTCAACGACTGTTCCCGCAGCCGTCTCCAGCGAGACAAAATCGAGCTGACCACGCCAGGTGCTCGTGTCTGGCACAGTGCCAGTCCGCTGCGCATACTCCATCAGATTGCTCATCAGATCCGTCTCGGGCGCGCTGGGGCCTGTGATATTGCTTGGGCGATGGATCACCACAGGCAGCTCGACATTCGGCTCCTGGGCCAGGCGCTCAAGGAAGACCTCGCTTACCCACTTGGTCCCGATGTATCCATCACTGTCCACGGAAGACGGCAACGGGGGAGGGTACTGTGCGACGGAGACAGGGCCGAGCGAGTCTCTCCCAGAGAGACGGGCAATGCTCGCTGTGGAGATGAAGTGGAAGGGCAGGTTTCGTGGAAGGCTTAGACGAGCCAGCTCTTTTGTCGAGAGAACGTTGGTAGGTCGCAGGCTTGCATAAGACTTGAGAAAGGAGACATCGGCACCAGCGTGGATGACCGCGTCGGCACAATCAAAGATGGAGCGGGCCAGTGTTTCGGACAGCCCAACTCGAGGAGCGCTAAGGTCGCCAGGGCAGATGACAACCTTGGGGCTGGAGAACGGTGGCATGGCCAAGAGATCCTTTCTGGGCCTGCGCACCGCAAGGCAGTAGATCTGGGTGACGTAGGCCAGGTCTATGAGCTGCCGCAGGATCTCTTTTCCGAGGAAGCCCGTGGCACCGGTGAGGACCAAGACTCTGGGAGGGCTCGATGGTTTATTTGATGCTGAGGTGGTAACCTGGGTGGCCAACGACGCTGGGATACCGACCTCCAAGTCCCAGGATTCTAGTTCCGGTTTTTGAAACTTGGTAGCATTGTCGCTACTCGTCTTGGCCCGCTGGTCGTGCAGGATTGCAGTCATCTTGGCCAGTGTGTTCGCCTGAAAAAGCTGCTTGATCGATACGGAAGCGTCCAGCTTGTCGCGGATGAGGCTCTGCAGTCTGATCAGGGCAAGAGAGCTCCCGCCTGCGTGGAAGAAGTCAACACCGCTCTGGGACGGTGTGCGACCGACAGCAGTAGTCCTCGGGAGAACTTCCAACCATAATTGCCACAACTGCGTCTCGAGGTCTCTTTCTGTACTAAGAACTGATGGCGACTCCTCTAAGGGGTAAGCTGGGGAGAGGGTCTGCGGCACGGCTATAGCATCCACTGCGGCGCGGTCTAATTTGTGCGATGAGGTCCAGGGGATGTCGCCGAGCGCCAGAGCTATCGATGGTCGCATATACTGCGGCAAAGGGAGCTTCTGGGGCAATTCTGAGAGAAAGGTGTCCAGTTCATGATCTTCGATGGTTCCTGGCGAGATGACGACGAAGGCAACTAGGAATTCGATACCAGAACGCGGCTCCTCCCGACGTGACACCACAGCTCGCACAACAGTTGGTGACAGAATTTTGACAATAGTGCTCTCGATATCCTCCAGGTCCATCCGGACGCCCCCCAACTTGATCTGCGTGCTCCCATGGACCCTCCCCTCGACGACCAATTTGCCATGGACGTCTAGTCGTCCCCAGTCCTCTGTGACGTGTGCTGCCAACCAACCTTGCTCTGCAAAGAATGGGCCAGGCGAATCGTGGGGGCGGAATGATGTCTCATTGAGTTTTGTTTGGCCCAGATACCCTTCTGCAATGCCAGCCCCTCCAATGAGTACCTGGCCGGGCACACCAGCGGGCAGGGGCTTCATGTTGATGTCCACAACGCAGATGGAGCAATTGGGCATGGCAGACAAGGCAGCAAGGCGGACGGAAACCTTCTCGTCCTGCTCGTCCTTGTTGTCAAGGCTGTGCAAGTCAACGGCCGACAGGTCTTGGAGACTTTGGGCACAAGCAAACGTGGTCTCGCAGGGACCGTAGCAATTGACCAGACGAATCCGTGGCTTGCCCAAGGCGCGAAAAGCCTGTACTAGAGGGACGCTCACGGCCTCCCCGCCGCTGACCGCCCCTCGCCATTGTGATTGTTGCAGGTCTGCGTTGGTTTCGTTCTTGCTGCGCAAGGAAGTGCCACATCGTAGCCAGCCAAGGTATTCCGTCGGAGTGGCTATGGTGAAAGTGACACCCTGGGAAATGATGAGATGGCAGATAGTTGCCGGGTCGCCACGGCTGGAGGCGTCAGGCACGACAAGTGTGCCGCCCCAACCAAGACATACGAGGGTTTGGCATAGCGACATGTCAAAGGCCCATGAGGATTGCTGGAGAATCACTTCACGACCCTCGGAAACTCCCCATCCAGGTGGACCATGTTCAACAAAGTTGGTGAAGGAGGCGTGCCGGATCACTGCGCCCTTGGGCACACCCGTTGTTCCGCTGGTGTATGTGATGAAAGCGGCATCAGAAGGTCTTGCATGGCTTGGAAATAGATCCCTGACGCTTCCACTGTCACGAGTGGCAGCCCGAATCAACCCCGAGACGTTTTCGACTCGTACCGCTGTCCTGTCGAGGAAGGCTGACTGGCACGCAGTATCGTCATCGACAAGAATGATTTGAGGTCTACAGTCTTGCACAACGAGTGTGAGGCGCTCGGAGCCGACGCCTGGGTCCAGTGGAACACAAGAGGCACCACTTCGCCACGCTCCCAGAAGAGAGCAGATCCAACCTGGACCTGGCGTCTGATAGATTCCGACACGTGCGTTGGTGTTGATGCCCTGCTCTGCCAAGTATGTTGCAATTTGGTTGGCGCGTCGGACCATCTCCCCGTACGTTACCTGGTTGGAGGGCGAGCCATCTGTGAGCGCAACTCTGTCCCAACACGACGCGGCCATCTCATCAATGCGGTCGATTACTGTCCCCAGCCAGCGCGAAGGGCGCTCTGCACCTCTCCCGAGATGCACAGCATCTTTCACGTCTTCGCTGGGGTAGAGGGAAGGGTGGGCGATGGCTTGTACCGGGCTCTCAGCGAACTGCATGAGGAGATGAAGATAGCTCCTCTTCAAGACCTCGGCATCATGCAGCGAGTAAAGTCCACTATTCACGGCAAGAACGATGGCATTCTCCCGGCTCGTGCTATCCAGTAGGTCGATACTGAGATCGTAAGCATTCTCACCGCCGGAAATCAGCTCTCCCTCGGCTTCACACCCGAGGAATGTCCCAGAGTCCTGAATGTTTTGACGGTAGTTGAAGAAAGCCTGGAAGAGTGGGGAATGCGACGGCGATCGAGGCACGTTGAGCTCTTTTAGGAGGACGTCGATGGGCACGCGGGAGTTGGCAAAAGCAAGGTTGCTGTTGGCCCGAACATTCTCCAAGGTACTGGCAAAAGACTGCTCGGCACGCTGGCGGAACCGCAGGGGGAGCAGATTAAGGAACAACCCCAGGCTCGACAATACTTCCACATCTTTTCGGTTTCCATCTGCCACGCCGATACACATATCAAGGGGTTCACCCTGGGCATGTCGAAAAAGAAGAACGCCAAAGACAGCCAGGTAGAAGTGGAAAGGTGAGACGTTGAATCGCCGACAGCATTGGGCGATCCTTTGCTTGGTCTCGGGCTCCAAGAGGAACTTGGCCGAGTGGGAAGAGAAGACTGAGTGGACAGGCCGGGCGCGTCTGCGGGACAGCATCAACAAGGGTAACGGGGGTGGCAAGTCAGGCGCATGCAGCTGGTCTCTCCAGGTCTGGATCTGCTCTGCCCACAAGCCCTGTTGGTACTCTCTTAGCTGGCGCGTGGTGACGTCCGGGTACTGCAACATGGTATCGTCCATGGTATGTAACGCATCTGGAGATCGATATGCCTTTTCGAGGTCGGAAAGGAAGATTCGATTTCCGATCCCGTCAACAGCAATATGATGGTACCCTAGTACAAGCCAGTGCTCGTCCTTTCCCAGGGAGATTAGCTTGAGCCGTATCGACTCTCCTGCAGCGAGATCGAATACGTGTTTCTGCACGTCACGGATCTCGTTCTGCACTTGAGCATGTTCGAGGACCTGTATTTTGTCAAGCTGACGGCGCAGTGCCGGTAGGACACCTTGCATGTGGCGATTTGAGTTGTCGTCACTAAAGTAGGCAGTGCGAATAGCTTCGTGTCGCTTTCCTACCATCGTGAAAGCCATCTCGAGGCGAGTTGTGTTTATGTGGCCTCTGAGATGTATCATGGTGGTGACGTTAAACGCAGTCTGGTCCTCCACCAAGAATTTGAGGAACCAAAACCTGCTTTGAGCAAATGACATGGGCAGGACTCTCTCAAATTCCTCTGTCAGCGTAGGTTTGTTATGAGGGGTGAGGCCTGCAGCATTACTGTGCTCCTCATCAGCTCGCATCCAAAACGAGGCGGCTGTATCCAGTGAACTTGTGTCACGCAGGTCCAGTTCGTCAAGTTGGGGTAGTGAGGAGCTGGAGTCTGAGTCTGTTGGAGGCATCGAGATGGACCTCGGGCTGTCCTGCTTTGATGTGGATTGCGGGGGGTGCTCCGAAGCAAGGACAGGAGATGTTTCCGATCCCATAACTGTGCTTAGATTATTGTGGCGTAGAGGAGCAGCAGTCTTTGAGATATCCTTGGAGTTTTTACTATCGGGGTCACTTGGCTCGTGTAGAGGGGCAGTCGTCGGTTTTATCATCTTGGGGGTCATCTCCAGAGGGATACATTCCTGTGCCTCATGCAGAAGTTGTTCAATCGAGGGCGCATTGAGAATCTTCATAACGGAGATCTCGACCCGCAACTCCTTGAGGAACCACCCTTGGATGGCGACGCTGACCAAGGAATCAACGCCAATCTGGTCGGGACCCAGACTCAACACATTTGCCTGCTCTCTGTTGAGTTGCAAAGTAGCTTCCATCCTGCAGAGAAAGCCATCTACATCTGACTTTAGCATAAGAAAAAAGAGAAGGGAGAGAGGAAGCAGAAAAAGAGAGGTGGGTCATCCTCACCTTTCACGATATCATACACTTCCTCTTCCGTGGTAGCCTCAAAAAGCAAGGCCTTCATGGCAGCGCCCTTCCTCTTTCGGCCATCTAGAGGCGCTGCTGCCACACTTCCGCTGTTGGCACGGGGGACAAGGTGCTGGAAAATAGGATTCGATGCAAAGGTCTTGCCTTCCAGTGCGTCGTCGACCCGCAGACCGGTCGAGATCTCGTAGCTATCCAGGTAGAGGGACGGAGGGGTGCGGCTGGCGAGGACACCCTCGGCAAAGATCTCGTGGAAGGCTGCTTCCGATATAAAGTCCACGCCCGCCCTCAAAAGCATCTGCTGCCTTTCAGCCGTAACCTGGCGTGAGATGTATCCCTCCCCGATGATCCCGCCGAGGTTGATGACCGAAGCAGCGAGGCCCCGCGCGCGCCGGTTTGCAGCTAGTCCTGCCATGAAAGCATTGGCGGCACTATAAGCGCTCTGGCCCTTATTGCCGACCATATAAGCCATGGACGAGAAGAAGACGAAGAAGTCGAGTGAGTCGGCCGAGAATATCTCGTCCAGATACACGCTTCCGGCAACCTTGGGCCGCAAGACTTTGTTTAACTGCTCCGCGTCCAGATCAAGGAATACAGCATCGTGTAGGACCATGGCTCCTTGTGCAACACCAGTGATGGGAGGCATGGTCCTGGTCATTGTTGCGTGGAGCTTCTGTACGGAGCGGTAGTCTGTGATATCGCTGGATTCGTGCGTTGAAAGGACTTGGGTCAGCCAACTGTCGTTTCCTCTTTTCTAGAAGAGCGAATATTCATCATGTGCGGACTTACTTTGCGAAAACCCTCACGGTGCAGCCCCTGGACGCCATGCTCTCGAGCCATGGCTGGTCAATCTTGGGGCTGCGGCTGGACAAGGCGAGATACTTGGCACCGCGTTCCGCCATCCACTGGCAAAGAGATAGACCGAGACCACCCGTGAGACCAATCATCCAGTACGTCTTGTCGCCAGCAAAGGACACTTGTCTGCTGGCAGGCTGGACTTGCACAGAGACAGTACTGGAGCCGCCCATCCAAGACACAACAGCCCGGTCGTCATGGCTGGGTATTTGAGGATTCTCCCGACTTCCCGTGGCCAACATGTCAAGATCCACCAGATTTGGCGTGCGGTCGGCTTCCGAGGCCTTGGAGCTGCGCAGCGATCCGCTTATACAAGCACCAAGCCACGCTGCTTGGAGGGAGTGGCCAATACGCTGGATCTCGGCGGGGCTGCAGTCCAGCTGCGCCTGGCCGTGAATAAGCTGGGAGCGCAGGATCCTCCGACACGCCAGGGGCAAAGAGCTCGTCACGGAGGCAGATGTGCTGCCGTTTCCGTCATCCATGTCCACGAAAGTAGCTGGGTCCGCCGGAAGATGGGCCTGGATTGACATTCTTGTCGCCATAGGATGCACGTACACCCAGTGAGGGGTGCGCGCCTCGGCCGAGCTGGTTGTCAGCAGCACAGGTACATCGCCTGCTCTCTCTGCCGTGCATAGCCGGACAAGAGCTCGTCCCAGCAGAGACCATGGATTCAACACAACCAGATGCTGGCGTCGGGATGCTTTCGCCATGACTACGCGTGCCAGAAGCTCGGCGTGCAGACATTCCAACGCCTGGAGGGCGTCCGGGAGGGATTGAGGGGCGTCCACTCTCCAGGCCGGCGGAACATCCACGTGTGAGACCAACGAGTCTGTCAAGACGAAGACAAGCGATCCTGTAGATGCCGTCTCTCCAAGAGAGAGATAGGCTATGCTCGTTTCCGTGATGGAGATCGGCCTTAGGTAGGAGTGCGTCAGGCGGATACTATAGTTGTCCAGACATGCGCTCTGCGGCCGAAGCACAAAAGCAGCATGGGCACTGTAAGAGCCTGAACTGTGATGGTTCTCTTGAATTGGCGTGATAGAGAGTATGGTACTTGATCTGTTAACTTCCCGAAGTACCGGTCTGCGGGCTGAGTTGTAGCGTTGATTCCGGTCAGCGCTCCGTCGCAGGCGTGGGACGAGGACTTGCCCTTCCTGCACGACGATCTCGGGCTCGGCACACCACAAGGTGTTCTTCAGCTGGCCGCCTTTCTGCCAGACAAAGGATGCTGCGAGCTGCACAAGCTTCTTCGAGACCAGATCGGCGTCGACCTCAGCGCCGGCTGCGAAGTCGATGGTCTGCACGTGGACATCGCTCATCTCGAGCGAGGCGACTCGCTGCAGCCCCTTGAAGATGTTGGCCTTTGGCTCGCTGAACCGAGCCCCACGTGTGGTCCACATTATGACGCTGCTGTGTCTGAAGATCTGTTTCAGGGCGGTCATGGTCGTGGGCGTTATTGGATCCAGGAGCGTACCCTGGCCGTCGTCTTCAGCCATGTTGACGACGACGCTACTGGGGACCTCAGCCCTGGTGATATCGACCAAGGACTTCACACACTGTACGTGACTGAAATGCTTGGAGACTGCACTACACAGCTGCCTGCGCTTCTCCTCATCCGCACAGATGATTGTCAGGGAGTCCAGCGCCAAAGGTATGCTATTGGGATCGAGGGGCTCGCGGAGCAGCGCGAGTCTCTCGTCAAGGGCTTGACAGAGTGAGAGGGACATGGGGACGGGGAACTCATGGTGCTGAGGATGTGTGATCCGATTCACAGACGAGAAGCCAGCTCTCTGAACAAGGGCGTCCCAGCCCAGCCCTGGCTCGTTGGATAGAGGCGTGGAAAAGCTGGCAGAGGGTCCTGGCTGGGCTGACGACACAAGTGCTGCTAGGAGAGACGCTCTCAGGGAGTCGCCCGCGAGTTGAAGCATTAGCAGGTAACCGCCGGGTCTT
Organism: Cryphonectria nitschkei; assembly: GCA_006503525.1. Taxonomy (NCBI): domain Eukaryota; kingdom Fungi; phylum Ascomycota; class Sordariomycetes; order Diaporthales; family Cryphonectriaceae; genus Cryphonectria; species Cryphonectria nitschkei. The sequence goes on from LAZJ01000031.1 coordinate 168,140, forward strand.
AACAGCCGTCGTATGTTGCCCAGTGCTTTCTCCGCATCACGAAAAGGAGCCAGGGGTGGGACGATGATGATGTCGTAGAGTTCTTGATGGGATTCTCGGCGTGTGACATGATCCTCCGCAAAGTTCAGGACAAGAGCTTCCAGTCTCTGCATCTCCTGCGGAGCGTGGGCTTGGAACTCTTGCCATGCGTCCTGGTCCGGGTAAGCGATTGTATACGAGCCTAAGTCGTCAGAGATGTGGTTCCATATGGAGATTCCGGCTGACGCAGAACCGCGGAGGCCACCGATCTCGAGGACATTCATATGGGCAAAGTGGTGTGCGAGCTGCTTCAGGATGCGCACTAGACCTTGGAGGTACACAGCGACGCTCAGAGAGTCGGAGAAAAAGTCGCAGAGGATGCTGGAGATGGCCTCGACGTCATGTTTCTGGTCCACATCCTCGGTCATGAACTCGCGCATCGTATCGCCGGCGGTCTTGATGAATTTCAAGTCGACGTTGGAAGGATATCTGCCCTCTCATGTGAGCAGAAGATGTGCCATTACCAAGCAATGTTGAAGATGTGAAAAGAATACTACTTACAACCGGGCCGTTTGGAGAAGGTCCTGCTCTACGTCTGAAGGCCACTCTGCATATGCATAGGTTCCCATAACCTGTGTGGCCAAGAACAGCCGGCGATTTAGAAACTCCATCAGACGCACCTGCTGGTCCGAAAGCCTCGACTGGTCCGTCTCTGAAGACAGAGCGCTGAGCTGGCACAGGTAATAATAGGCCATCCTCTCGGCCAGCAAGCCTAGACTCGTGGAAGCGGTACCTGGATCTGTAGATGGTGGAGAAGTCTGTGCCCAGGTGGTGGCAGCCGTGTATGATTCTGGAGCCCAGGCGACTTCAAAGAAGAGGTTTGTGTCGTTTTCGGCCGACGAGGGGGCAAGCGGCACAGCATGGAGGCCTTGAAGCTGGAGGATGACCTGCTGTCCATCGCTGCTCAGTATATCCACGTCACCTCCCAGCTGACCACTAGCAGGAGAGTCTGGGTCGACAGAGGCATGAAACAGCACTAGCTTGGAAGAGGAAGAGGCCTTGGAGACAGACGCGCGACAGGCCGCCATGTCGATGGCAATGCGGTCAATACGAGTGGGTACGTGCAGTGTGCGGAGACGCCCGTCTCCTGGGTAGCTGTACGCAAGCAGGACAGCCTGGACAGCCGCGTCCAGGGTTGCCGGGTGCATGAGCAGCGGCGCATCTGTGCCATGCGAGGAGGGCATCTGGATGGCGCCGGTGGCTTCGTTCATCTTCCTGCGGATACGACATAGTGCCTGGAACTCGTCCTGATAGCCGTAGCCCAACTGAGCCGCTGAAGCATAGAAGACAGAGGGGTCAATGACGAGAAATTGACTGTCATGGTCTGGAATGTGTGGCGACGGGAGAGGTTGAGGGGATGGGCTGCCCTTGACAACGCGGACATGACCCGAGGCGTTCACACGCATGACCGACGAAGACGCCGGCTCTGTTCCACGCCTGGCGCGGCTGTCAGACGAGTCGCCCGAGAAGAAAGAGAAGCTCATCTCTACATGTCGCGCAGTTGTTTCCCCCTCGAGCCTGAGCGAGAGCATAGTCTCGACGCCGCTGTGCTCGTCGTCTCCGGACAGGGTGAGGGCCTTTCCGACGACTATGTCGGAGAGGTGAACCAGCTGGATGTCCTCGACCGGGAACAGGCAGGCAACAGCCTCTATAACAGCCGAGACATAGCCGGCTGCTGGGAACACAATCTGTCCGTGGATCTGGTGATGGGACAGCCAGGGGAGATCGTGCGGCCTGAGGTAGTTCCTGAAACGGAACTCGTTGGTCGTCTCATCCGGACACAGCATGCCAAGCAGCACATGAGGGGAGCCCATAAGGGTTCTCTGGTTCGGCATGGAGGACGGGCTCCGAAAGGCCAAGCTGTGACGGGACTCGTGCCAAAACTGGCGGTCGCGCAGCCATGTGTAGGATGGCAGGTCTTTGACCAGTCGGGCGGGAGGGACGCCTGCGCCGTAGATGGAGCCGTCCAGGGCGTCAAAGTCAACCACACCGTCGCCTAGATGGGCCCAGAGAGAGCCAAGAGTGTTTGCCAGGGCCTCGATGGCGTTCTTGCCGCGCTCCAGGGTCCCGGTGTAGGGAAGCTCGAGGCCTCTGCTCTTCAGGGTCTCCAGGACAGGTCCTTTTAACGCTGGATGAGGGCCGATCTCCACGGCCATGTGGAACGGCCCATGGGCATCAACCACGTACTCGAGGGCTTGCGAAAACAGAACCGGCCGGACCATGTTCTCGACCCAGTACGCATCTGTCACGGGCCATGGCGCCTCCAGAGACGATCCGAACCGCCCTCCGTGGACGCTGGAGGCCCACACAGGATGGCGATCTTGACCTACTGCGGCTGCCGTCGGATCTCGAGCTTGCACCTGGATGTCACAGCTGCGGAGCGCCCTGGCGTAGGCATCTGCACACAGTGTCATGCGGTGCGAGTGGTAGGCCCTGTCGACCCGCAGGCGTCTGCAGAACTTGTTCTCGTCGGCAAAGATCTCCTCGGCGTCCTGGATGGCGTCCAGGTCCCCAGAGAGCGTCACGCTTGTGGGAGAGTTGTAGGCGGCGACACAGATGCGCCCTTGCATCGCCGGCAGACCACACAGCTCCTGCGCGTCCTCGTGCGTTGTGGTGACGGCCAACATCGCCCCGTGCCCAGCTGGATCCAGGAACATGCCGCGGTAATAAGCGATCCGGATGGCGTCGCGCTCCGAGATGTGGCCTGCGGCAAGGGCCAGGGCGATCTCGCCTGACGAGTGGCCGACCACGACAGCAAGCTCGAGCCGTGCGAGCCGGAGCACCTCGAGGATGACAACCTGCACGGCTGTACAGAGCGGCTGCGAGAAGGCGGCAAGACCCATTCGGGAAGAAGGGCCGCTCTGGAGCAGCTCATCGCGCAGTGACCAGCTCGGACGGTGCTCGGGCGGGAGGGTGTCCAGGGCCTCCTGAAGCCGGTCCAGGCAGGCTGATGCAGCAGGCGAGGACGATATAAGCTCGGCTCCCATCGTCGCCCACTGCGCCCCTTGCCCGGTAAAGATGCCGAGAAGTCGAGGTTTGGCGCCCTCCGCCGTGTCAGTGGCTGTTACCAGGTGGCCGCGGTCACTGTGTGCATAGGCCGTGTCTGGAGTCTGCTCCAGCCTCGACGCCAGGTCCTGGGGTGTCGCTGCCCAGAGAGAGACTCGCGCTGGTAATGTGGATCGTCGCACGTTCAGGGTCCAGGACAGATCACGCATGTTGAGGGAAGGTCTTGCTCGGATGGAGGCTGCAAGACTGGCGAGATTGCCGGCGAGCGACTTATCTGAGACTGCTGAGAGGTTGAAGGGCATCATAGGAATGACTGTGTGGGCATCGGCATGATTATCATGAGCCAGGTGCTGCTGGTCTTGTTCACCGCTCGCAAAGGCCTCGATGATGACATGAGCGTTGGTGCCTCCGAATCCGAAGCTGTTGACACTCGCCCGCCGAGTGCCATGTGCTGGCAATCTGGGCCACTCCCTGGCTGTGTGGGCAATCTTGATGTTGTGGGCCATGAACGGTCTTACCTTGGGACTGATCTCATCGAGGTGCAGGTTTGGTGGGATGACGCCGTATCGCAGGGCCAACGAGGCCTTCATGAGGCCTGCCAGGCCTGCCGTGCCTTCGGTGTGGCCGATGATGGTCTTGATGGAACCGACATGGAGCGGCTCCAGTGCAGAGTCTGGAGGAAAGAAGACGCTGCTGATGGCCTCTGCCTCAAGCGGGTCACCGGTGGGCGTGCCTGTGATGATCCGAAAAAGCTTAGCCCAGGGGATTTGACTATGCCATGGGTGCACCCATCAGTCTTCAACGACCTACCTGTTCCATGGGCCTCAAAGTATTGGGGCCTATCAGCGTCTCTAGCCAGGTTGAGGCCTGCCCTGGCGTACGTTGCACGGATGAGATTGGCCTGGGCTGTGGCACTTGGTACTGTAATGCCTTTTGTCCTGCCGTCCTGGTTGACGCCCGTCTCTCGGACAATGTACTCGATATGATCACGGTCAGCCAGGGCTAACGACAGAGGTTTGACCACCACGACAGCGAAACCGTCTCCACGGGCATAGCCATCAGCCTCCTTGTCCCACATGCGGCAACGGCCCGAGGGGCTCAGCATCTTCAGCTTGCTCATGGAGATGTAGGGCTCTGGTGCCAGCAGGAGGTTGGCTCCGCCTACAAGGGCCGCAGAACACTCTCCACTGCGAAGGCTCTGGACCGCCTGGTGCAGGGCGACCAGGCTTGACGAGCAGGCAGTATCGATAGTGACCGAAGGCCCGTGGAGGTTGAAGAAGTACGACACCCTGTTGGATATGTTGTTGCGGGCCGTCCCGGAGGCGAAGTAGCTGGGAACCTGCTGCACATCCCGGCTGGCGATAGTGGCGTAGTCATTGTTCATCAGCCCGACAAAGACGCCCATGTCCGAGTCTCGCGAGGCCGTCAGAGTTATGCCGGCTGCTTCCAGGGCCTCGTACGCCGTCTCGAGGAGGAGCCTCTGCTGTGGGTCAATAGCACTCGCCTCCACAGGCTTGATGCCGAAGAAGTTGGCATCGAACTGGCGAGGATCTCCGGACAAGATGTAGGAGTGACGGACTGTGGTGAAAAGTAAAATGGTTTTCTGTCAGTCATGACTTGCCTATTACTTTGTCTTTCTCTCTCTCTCTCTCACTCTCTCTTTTCCCTTTCTCTCCTACACACAAGTCACTTGGTCTATGAAGAAGTGGACACTTGCCGTTGCTTGTGCCGGGGTGGGTATGTTCGGGGTGATAGAACTTGTCCACATCAAAGCGGCTCGGTGGTATCTCGCTGAGAACATCCCGAGGGTGATGGAGCAGATCCCACAGCTTGGACGGCGACGAGGCACCGCCTGGAAACCTGCATGCGCTGCCGACAACCGCGATGGGCTCACTTGGGTGATGATGATGCTCTGGCTGGTGGACCATGTTGACGCTGTGGGTGAGTGAGTGTAAGTGCTACTGCTCGTAGGCGCATGCAGCGGCGAGTGTCATATGATCTCCAGGGTCAGTTGCACTGCCCAAAGAGGGCAAGTAGAGAAGAGCAGGCCAGAGGATAAGATGGCCATCGACAAAATCAAAGACAAGATCCATCGTTTCGATGTGTACAATACAGTAATAATGAAGCAACGGAGTGACTCGACCTTGTGCATTCAGGTAACTAGGCACCATGCACAAGTCGATAGGTCGGTTTCCAGGTGTCGTGTGGAGAGACCCGAGCCAACTCCGGTGGTCACAAGGCCAGTTGCCATGGATGACAGGAGGCTCCTCAAGCAAGGAACTCGGAGGTAGTATTGGGAACAAGAAGCTGGGCAGCCCTGGCCCTGCCTAGGTGACACGACTGTGGCCGGAGCCAGTTGCGCAGGGACTACGCCGGACTTTGGATGCAAGGCTAAGACTCGCCCTTTTCCGGTGTGGTGGGTACTTGGGAATGCCTATGATAGGGCGTGGCTGTCCAGCTGAAGTTGATAATAACCAGTGTATATGAATGTTGGCGGAGGATACAGGACGCGCTTCTCAAACTTACAACCAGATGCCGTGTCCTGGAGACATTGGCCGCTCAAGTATCAGCAACCATCATCATCATCTTCTTCTTCTGCTTCTTCCTCGCCGCCACTACAGCATGAAGACACATCAATTTTTCAGAAGCACGTTCTTCAACTTCGAGACGATCCGCATCCTTGGCACCTGTCGTTACGGCGGAGCTGAGGTGGCGGAGTGTCTCGAAGCTGTTGGGCGGATTCGGGACAATGACGCCCAGAGCTGGCACGAGGCATGGGCCGAACAGGCCGCGAGGGCTGAGGAGTTGGCCCAAGAAGCACAGACGCAGGGACAGCGGCGGGCTGCTCGCGATGCCTTCCTCCGTGCTTCCAACTACACCCGCGCCAGCGTGTACATGATGACTGGACAGGCAGCCAACGGGCCACAGGACCCTCGCGTGGTGCCGGCTCTGCGCAGGGCCACGGCTCTGTTCCGCAAAGCCATCCCTCTCATGGACGGCGCTGTCCACGAGCTGCAGATTCCATACCAGCACGGCGAGGGAGAAGAGCAGAAGTCCGTCCTGCTCCCGGCCTATCTCTACCTGCCGCCGCCCTCGTGTCGCCTGCCCGGAGGAGGACGAGGAGGACGAGGGAACACGCCCGTCCTCGTCAACCCCATTGGCGCCGACTCCATCCAGGAGGAGATCTTCTACATGTTCCCCGCCGCCGGCCCGGAGCTCGGCTACGCGGTGCTCACGTATGAAGGTCCTGGCCACGGGCTGACGCTCCACGAGACCGGCCTTCCGATGCGCCCTGACTGGGAAGTGGTGAACTCGGCCGTCCTGGACCACCTCGCACGCTATGCCGAGGCGCACAAAGACCTCGGGCTCGATCTCGACCGCGTCGCCGTCGCTGGCGCCTCGCTGGGGGCCTACTTTGCGCTGCGCTCGGCGCAAGACAGCCGCATCAAGGCCTGTGTGGCCATCGACCCGCTGTACGACCTGTGGGACTTCGCCACAGAGCATGTGGCCCCGACCTTCTTCGGCCTTTGGACCCGAGGCTGGATCCCCGACGCCGTGGTCAACGGTCTGGTCCGTCTGGGCACCCGCTTCTCCTTCCAGATGCGCTGGGAGATCTCGACCTCGGCCCGCTTCCTCGGCTGCACGTCGCCGGTGGACCTCCTGCGGACCATGCAGAGGTTCTCCCTTCGGAGAGCATCGCACGTACCGGCTGCCAAGCAGCCAGCGCCGAGCCAAGAAGCGCCTGATGCCTCCTCTGGCAGCGACAACTTTCTCGCGGCCGTGAGCTGTCCGACATTGGTAACTGGAGCAGCGGACTCGCTCTACTTTGACGTGGAGAGCCACACCATGAAGGTATTCAGCGAGCTGCAGCAGGCCGACAAAGAGGTGTGGGTGGGGTCCAGGCCCGGCGATGGCGGACTCCAGGCCAAGATGGGGGCCATGGCGCTGTGCAACCAACGTGCATATGCATTCTTGGATCGTTACCTTGGGGTGGCCCGGAATCCCGCATGAGATTGCCATTTGTCCCTTGCTGTGAGCCATGCGCACGATGGTGGTAGTACTGTAAGTACTGTTGCAGTGCGCTGCAAGCGAGATTCTCCTTTAGGATGCATGTTTGGGGGCCGTAATTCCCTCACCGTGGCCGCTGTCGCAGAGGCAGACATGGAGGCGAGAAGGAGGAAGAGGGGGAAGAGGGTCAAGAAGCAGCAGTTATTACTCACGTACCGAGGTTGGAGGGGGAAAAAACAAAGATTACCTGAGCAAGTACTCGTCAACTCGAGTACTACTTTGATGTGATTAGGAGATCTGGTACGGTAATCGCTAATCCAAGATTGGGGTCTCAGCCTTTTTGGACAATGTGACCTCCGCAAGTACCAGGGCGCGCTGCTTGCTATCCCAATGTGGCTGCCAGTGACAGCCTACAATCTCAACATGTTGGTGTGTCCTCTCTTGGCCTCTTCTCTGCCTCTTGTCGCTCTTGGGCAGGCCAGCTGAACAGTGAATCAAAAGGTCCAGTCATGAACCTCTCCAGGGTGACACCGAGTTCCTGCATGTCTCTGCCGGTAGCATTTTGGACGTTCCTTGCTGCCCTCGTTCTTCTGTCAGAGTTACAGTTACAGTAGCGGTGACAGTGACAGTTATGAACCACTCGCCGGTACCAATGTATCGCCAGAACATGGCAGGCCAGTCGCGGGCCTCTCGACGACGGGCTTGCGATAGATGCCGAAGCGCCAAAGTACGCTGTGAGCGCACGTCCTCGGATACAAACGACTGTGACACTTGCCATGTATACAGTTTTCCTTGCACCATCACACCTGGCGACACTGCCGCTCCAGTCCATATGGCCAGCGCAAACGTGACGAGTGCTTCAGCACTTGCTGGCATCTCCTCGCCGCTCAGTCCTCCTACTCGAGACGGTGCACCCAAGCCATCACCAGCACCAGCACCTCAAGAAGTTGTCAATGAAGATCCTTATACAACAGAAGATTTCAGTCAGCCCATGGAGCTTCAGTTTTCTACATTTGTTGGTTCTTTCTATTCATATAACCCTTATCATACCCCACATGTTGAACATATCTTCCTCACGTACACACGGGGCGTCAGATATCAAATCCTCCTCGAGTGGTTTAGAATGGGCAAAGAAAGAAAAAAAAATAGGATAAAGAAGGTGCTGACCAGACACCAGCTTCCAGACTCACGGTGGGCCCCTGATCCTCAGTTTTCATCTTTCCATTTCTCTGAAAAAGTGAACTCGCCGGTTCCACCGCCAACTGTCGTGACCTCCTCTTCTCCCTTTGTGCCGGGCGGCTTCGACGAGCCCCTCCTGCTGGAGGCAACACCAGCCGAACCAGGCGTTCCGAACCACGTGTACAATTCCCTCCGTGATCTCTGCGAGCTGAATGCACAGCTCGCTGCCGGCCTGCAGCTCGCCATCTCACGATCCGGAGACGACGACGACGTCCTTTCCAAAGCGTTGGCAGAAGGCCAGCAGCGAACAAGGCATTTCTGTGACATCCTGCAAGACATGGCTTGTCCTCCTCCTCCTCCTTCTCCTTCTCCTACTACTTCCCGCCACAACCTATTGAGGATGGCAGCGGGCGTCTCAGCAGCAGCCGCCAGCAAGAACCCATCCCAGCCGGGGCCCGGAAACCATTCGATGCTGGCATCGCCTGGGAGTCTACACGAGGGGTCGTCGCCAAGCTGCCCAGAAGTTTCGCCTTATCCGAAGGAGCCTGGATCCGCCCGTCCCACAGCCGACAGGCTCGAGGCCAGGAACCAAGAAGACCTCTTACTAGTCACAACGACCATGACGACATACGTCCTGGTGGTGCGCACCTGGAGGCGGATCTTCACCTACCTAGATCATCTTCTGCTCTCTGGGAGGAACGGCGGCGGCGGCGGCCGACCTCTCTCTGCGACCCTGCCGAACCTGCACATCCAGATGCAGGGCTTCGACATGCAGAGCAACCCAGCCCTGCAGGTAGCCCTCCTCCACCAAGACATCTCTGCAAGGTTGCGCCTGGTCGAGGCGTTTCTCGGCCTGCCGAGCGGTTCCAACAGTGGAGACCCGGGTCCTGCAGGGGAGCACCACGACGTCCAGCTGGCCAGGTCCCGGGTCCTGGTGACAGATCCCCTGGCCATCTCTGTGCAGCAGATCTTACTCTCGAGGGAAAAGGACAGGCTTGCTTCTGCGGATCTCTGCAACAGGAACGTGACACTGGGCGAGCTGATGGACAGGGTCAAACGCAATATCATCATGTCGGAACTGGCTTGAGTGGGTTAGTTTGGGGGCCTGAAGGCGAATGTGCAAGGTGTCGTGCATAAGTACTTACGTAGGGTTTGTTTATTCTACAGCCCCAAGGGTTGAGGAGAGCGAGTTTCAGCTCCTCGAAGGCAACATGATCAAGCCAAATGCTTATATGTGATGCGATCCTCCAAGTAAAGGACCAATAAAAAGCCGTGTACCGGACGGGCAGCCAAGTGCCACGCTCGGAATATAGTACTATGTACGTTTCGGGTACTCTGCGCCGCGTCGTATTGACATAACTTGTGGTGTGTTGACTGTGCTCGGTGGAATCGCCGCTGTTGGATTGGCGTCTTTTCTCTTCTTCTTTTCTTTTGTGTGAGTGTTTGTACCTTATTGTCTTCTGGCTAGAGGGGGGAGGGCAGCCTTGTTCTGACGAAAGAAGCTCCGAGCTGTGCATTGCGTGATCCAGATCCTCGAACCTTCGAAGGTCAACATAGACTACATAGCGGCTATTACGTTTTCGCTTATAGGATCAATTATATATCTTCAAACCTGCTTAGATGTCACGTCGCCGTTCCACGATTGCTGCATGCTGTCGGGCCGAAGTAACCCTTCATGTCTCTGTAAGTCATACTTCCGCATAGCACTAGACAGACGACTTGAACCCTCCCCAGCATCAGAGCCTATTGTTACCTTGCGGGGTCGCATCCGATCCTTCTCAACCGCAACACTTTGGTTGTTACCTACGAGGGACTCCGAAATCCCTGATGCTGACCAACCTTTGCCCTACTAGCAATCAGGATTGGAACCAATGCTGCATACTTTAACCAACGCTGGCTGGGATCCAAGGCACTAACGGGCCGGTTCGAGACGCCCACCGGCGCCTGGCTTTTGAAGATCGGTTCTTATTTGAGGCAAATCCTTCGAGTTCTTTTGGAGTGGGGGCTAGAACTCCAAGTCCATCGTCTCAGAAAGATCCTTGCTGTGTTTGTGTGTGCGTGCGTGTGTGTGTGTGTGTGTGTGTGTGTGTGTGTGTGTGCGTGCGTACACCTGCAGGGCCTCGGGATGGATGTTCAGCAGTCACAGCTCACACTGGCACACACAGGACCTGTCTAGGATTTCAAGCAAGACGCCGACATAAGGCAGGTGAGTACATAGGTTTAGCTAGTTGTTCGCAGAATGACGAAGGGAAGAGAGGGTGTGCGAGGCTTAACAGTCATTCGGGCAATTTTCATAGGGGTAGAAAGAAAAAAAAAGAAAGGAAAAAAAACTTACTTAGAGTTCTAAGCAGCCCTACTCGATCTTTTGAGATGACTCGGTTTCCCCCATGTTGATCAAGATCAGAAAAGAGACCCTCACACCCTCTTGAACAGCATCTCCTGTCTCTGGTATGTACAATGTCTAGTGACGCTTTGAACTTTCTCGGCACGCCTCTGGTCCACGATGGCCCTGGGATCAGCAACGTCAACATCGGCATCAACTGGGCCTTCACCGCCCTCGCCATCTTCTTTGTCGCCCTTCGGTTTCTTCTCCATGCCAAGTTCTCGAGCGGCGCCTCGGGCATCTCCATAGACGACGGGCTCATGCTTGCTGCCGTGGTGTTGCTGATCGTCAGCTCGGCATGTACTACCGTCGCTAACCTCCACGGGCTCGGCCGTTCGTTTGAGAGCATGACGCTGCAGGACTTCAAGATTAGTAATTATTGGTTCTTCTTATTTGGGCCCATCAATGTTTTCGTCAGCGGGTTTTCACGAACATCCATCGCCATTGTTCTTGTCCGCATCTTCGGCATGAGCAAGCCGTGGTTCCGATTATACGTGATCGGGTGGACCATCTTCATCGTCATCGGCGGCATCCTGAGCCTGGTGCTGTACCTGGCACGCCTGACACCGATCCAAGCACAATGGGATCCTACCATTCCGTATCATTCCAATTTCACCCCATTGGCCGAGGAATACGTCACGCTTGGGTTTGAATGTGAGTGACAACTTCAAATATTTACCCCTTTTGACCTCTGCAACACAGTGACAAAGCCGAGGGGCTGATGGGCGATTTTTCTATTCATGACAGACCAAATGATCATTTCGGATATCACATATGTCCTGTTTCCCGTCATCTTCATCTGGAAGCTCAACATGGTGCTGGAGAGGAAACTTGGCCTCATCACCCTGATGAGCGTGGGCCTCATTACGTTTGGCGCCGGGCTGTCCAAGATTGTGATTGCCACACAGATTGTGCGGTCGACCTTTTACGCAACTCAAGATGCGGGTGTCGTCATCGGCTTGATGACCACCATCGAGAACTCCCTTGCCATCAGCCTGGGATGCATTCCGACGTTAGCCAACATCAAGAAGTTGCGCTTCCCACTCATCAGCCGCCTCAGCGGGTCGCTGGTCAGCCTGCTCACAAGGAGGGACCGCACCGCCAGCAGGGACACTGCGCAGAGCTCGGCTCTTCATGATATAGAGATGGGCAGGCAGACGTATCGCATCTCGGACGATGGTAAATTGCCCTTGACGGGCATGGAAGGCCGTCACAAGGGATTTGTTGTTGCTACTCATGGGTACGCAGACCACAGCACGCATGATATTCGTCGTGTAGACGACTATACTGTCTCATTCGAAAATCGAAAGGAAGCGAACTCTAGTGTATAATTAGGTGTAGGAGTCGCCGAGTGTCCACTTTGATCAAGGGGAACTGAGGCTTTTTTTTAGCGACGCGAGGACGAACAGATGAATGAGGACCATGTATTTATCATCACATTCACAAATCTGTATTTTGCTATTATGTGCCGGGTGCACTTACTCACCCAGGCTGTGGCAACACGAGCTGTGAGCCAGCAGTAGCAAGCTAATGCGTCCTAAAGGCTGCAAAATTGATGTCTTTTGCCATCTGGCATCGGACTCGTAAGGCACACGCACGTCTAAATACAGAGGCAAGCTGGTTCAAGAACGAGAATCTCGCAGGCATTGGTTCTTCGTTTAATCGTCCGAACGCCCCTTTGAATTGTACTCCTTCAAGCCAAACTCCGTGACCAGTTGCTCGCGCATGGACACCTCTTTCTCAAAGAGCACAGCCACAACAGAGATGCCGGCAAACACAAGGCCAACCTGCCACGTCCTTTGCAGGCTGAGTGTATACAGCTTGACGACCTGCTCTCGGGTCTGGCCCGTAAATTGATCGACCAGAGCGGACGAGGCATGGGCGTATGCCTGCCCGTTGGCGAGAGCTGCACGTGCCGACTCGTCGTCGACGGTGCCGAGCAGCTCGCCAAAGCGAGAATTGAAAGTGGCCGCTGGGATAGCAATGCTCCAGATAGACCCCAGGCTGCGGATAAAGGCCCAGGTTCCTGTGCTGCTGGCCACGTCGCTCTCTGCCAGGGGCGCTTGCACGGTCGAAAGAGTGGTGGGCGAAGGTGCAGCGATGCTGGCTGACAAGAGCATCTCGAAGATGACCCAAGTCACCTTGGCGGACGAGGCCTCCAAGATGGTGCACAGGCCGCAGACCAAGGTGCAAAGAGCAAAGGCGACCATGTGGATGGGCTTATAGCGGCCGATCTTTGCCAGAAGAAACCCTGCCAGAGCTGCTCCGAAGGGAAAGACGAGTGAAAAGGGCAGTAGCCATATCCCTGATTGTCTTGGTGATGCGCCGAGCACGGCCTGGAAATATATAGGCAGCATGTAGTTGACCCAGTAGATCAGGATGGTGTTTGTAAACGACAAGAAGAAGGCGGCAGCTGAAGTGCGGTTTCCGAATAGCTTCAGAGGCATGAGGGGATTCGAGCAGTAAGAAGAGCCTTCCCAGAGGACAAAAATGGCCAGGCCAGCAAGGCCGCACACAAGGGCAGCGATCACACCTGGGTCCGACCATGGTTTGGAGGCTCCGCCATAGGCCAAGGCCCACAGTGTCGAGGTGGTCGAGGCTGCGATGAGGACAGTCCCAACCCAGTCGATGCGTCGGATGTCATACAACAGGTAGTGCTTCTGGACGGCCTGTGCCCCCGTCCCTTCTTCTCCCTGCGCTGCTTCATCTCCGTTGGGCCTGTGGGTGTGACGGGACGAGACATGAAGGAAAGCCAGCATGATGGCAATGCAGAGACCGCCGATGGGGAGATTCATCCAGAAGATCCAGCGCCAGGCACCGACACTGGTGAGGGCGCCGCCAATCAAGGGGCCGAGGCCTGCAATGGTGATAGCTACGCCGAAGACCATGCCGATGTAGTTCCCCCTCTCTCGCAGCGGCACCAAGTCGCAGATGATGAGATCGATCATCATATTGATCCCGCCGGCGCCAATGCCCTGCACCGCCCTCGCGGCAATGAGCATACCGCCTGACGAGGCCCCGGCAATGAGGCCGCTGCCCAGCACAAAGAGAGACACCGTGCCGATGAAGACATAGCGTCTTCCCCACAGGTCGGCCAGCTGTGCGAGGGGCGGCTGGAAGACGGCGGTGGTGAGAAAGTACGCATTGAGCACCCAGACAAAGTCGGGCCCAAGGGCAAAGTCGTGTGCAATGGTGGGTAAGGCTGTCGACAATGAACCGTCCAGGCCACTCATGAGCGCAGCCAACAACAAGCCCAGCATCACCATCCAGAAGCGAAACCCGCGGCTGGCTGAGGGCTCGCCTTGTTCCTTGATTTCTTCAACATCCGAAGCGCCTTTCTCTGCCAGCTTGGGCGGCGCTACAGAACCAGAGACAAGCACTGGATCGGACGAGGACGCCATATTCAGCTGCTGCCGGGCTGGGTCGAGGTGCTCTGCATGCTCTGGAGGGATGATTTCTGAGGTGATCACAGTTCCGAAAAAGAAACAGAAAAAAGATCACTTAAGAATAAGCGACGAGTGCAAGAGCAAGACGGAGCAGAGACATCTCTGGGCAGACGAGGTCTCCTCCAGCTGCAACCTTCCTGTACAAGTACATCATGGTTGGATACATATTGCGTTGTCTTGTACGGAGTACAGTGTTACACTGGCCTGGGGCCGCGGGAAGATTGGGCAGGTACCTATGTTATAGCGTACCCCGTCCCGCAGGTTGCTCCGGTGCAGTACGTAGCACCCATCCAGTTAGGTATGCAAGAGCTGGGGAACCAACCGCAGGAACACCCTCAGTTGTCGAGCCCTGGCCAGCCACCAGCCAGCCCATTTCAATAACATCTGCCTTTTGAGACATGAACTTTTGTCTCAACATTTCCAACGCTCTGGATCTTTGCTCAATTCATACACAAACAACCACACAAACAATTTTTTATTTTTATTTTATTTTTTTCAACAGTTCCCCGCAGTCATGTCTTCGCTCTGGGTGCAGTTCTGGGCGGCGCGTCATCCACCCGTGGATCCCAAGCACACGTCCTTTCGGAACAAGACGGTGCTGGTGACGGGAGCAAACTCGGGCCTGGGACACGAAGCTGCTGTCAAGTACGCGGCACTGGGCGCCAACCCTCTGATCCTCGTCGTGCGCACGCAGGACAAGGGCGAGGCGGCCAAGGCAGACATCATCAGCCGTACAAAGTGCTCGCCCGACATATTCGTGATCGAGACCGTGGACCTCGCATCCTTCGCCTCGGTCAAGGCCTTTGCTGCCCGCCTCGACGCCCACCCTCGCGTGCCGCAGATTCACGTTGCCCAGCTCGCCGCCGGTGTGGCCCAGTGGAAGTACGAGAAGAGCAGCGACGGATACGAGGTGACTCTCGAGGTCAACGTGCTCTCCCAGGCCCTTCTGGCGCTGCTGCTGCTCCCCAAGCTGCGGGCTGCTGCAGCTGGCCCCTCCGACCAGGACTTTGCGCCCCACCTCTCGTTTCTGCACAGCATCGCTGGCTTTGAAGTGACAGCTAGTGATCTTCCACACGGACAGTCGCTCATCCAGCGAATGGACGATGCGTCCAAGTGGGATCCCGCAAAGCAGTATTTCCTCGCTAAGTTCGGCTTGTCCAACGTCATCGAAAACCTCATTGAGCGTTACAGCAAGGACGAAGAGAGCCGCAAGATTATCATCAACGCTTCGTGTCCCTCGGGCTGCAAGACGAACATGGGTCGGAACTTTCCCGCATTTGTGAAGCCCATCCTAGCACTGCAGCATTTTTTCTGCGGCCGCACGGCTGAGCAGGGAGCTCGCACTCTGGTGGGGGCGACGGCTCTGGGGCCCGAGAGTCAAGGCAAGCTCTGGAGGAACGATAATATCTACCCGTAAGGAACCCCTCCTCCTTCACTGTGTCTTCCCCCTGGAGCCTTTATTGATTTCATCGAACCTCTAGACCGTCCGAGTTCATGACAAGCCAGCGTGGCCAAGAGATATCGCAGGAAACCTGGCATGAGATGTTGGAGATCTTTCGCCAACGAGACCTCATCTAAACGCGCGCAGATAAGAGCAGTGATGACTGTACTTGTTGTCTCGAATGCATATCTCGTCTTCCGTCAACTGAGGTCAAGATCACTACCACTCAGACACATGTGCCTGACGGCCATCACTTGGACGCAGAGGCGTCAGCCTGTCTTGCTACCCTGGGTCTGGTGGTCTGAGGTGGCCTTGGGTGATACACCGGCAGCCACCAACCGAGAAAACCAATGCTAGACCCCCTACAGCGAGCATCTGAAATGTGTGTACTCTGTACTATCGTAGAGAACGCACCGCCAAGGCTATCGTGGTAAGCGGGCGGGACTGGTGAGCCTGTCAGGTGCGGGTTCGTTGGGGCACCCGCCGTGCTGGCCCCTGTCCTTCCTCTGGTTGCCCCCACAGCCATCAGCGGTTTGGTGTAAAATTTGACTCTTGCCCACTTTGCCAATGCTACGCTGACAAGGGACGCTAAAGGTCTGTCTAGGGCTGAACTATTGCATGCATGCAGGCACTGTGGCGTGCTGCGTTGCCCCCGCTTGCCCCATCCTGGCGCCCAACAGCTCTCTACGCTGTACCGCGATACTGGGATCACGGCGTCGGCAGGGGTTCCGGCGTAGCTACAGGGATCCCGGAGAAGGATTGCTGTACTACGTCGTGGTAGGGGCACGAAACAGAAGACAAGGCTTCACGGCATGCGTGTGTGTGCCTACAAAGGTGCCGATGTGCTGGCCTGGCCGAGCTCGGAATCACGCAGCAGAGGGCACCAGAAACCAAAGGACGACGGGCTGCGTCACACAACACCAGGGCCTGGCCAGCAGACCCGCCCGGATGGACCTCGAAACTCGGCTGCCGCAGCGGCATACGGCCATCGTGGCCAATGCATCGGGTGATCTCATCATCACGACAGATGCGGCCCTGCCCGAGCTTGGCCCCGGCATGCTGCTCCTCAAGAACGTCGCTGTGGCCATCAACCCGGTCGATGTAAAGCTTACGGGGCCCATGGCTTTTGAGGGGGCGACAGCAGGCAGCGACTGCGCCGGCATCGTCGTCGCTGTCGGGTGTGACGTGCCTGCGCACCGCTTTGCGCCCGGCGACCGAGTCTGCGCACCTCTCCCGGCCATGAACCCCCTGGCACCACGGATCGGTGCCTTTGCCGAGTACGTTGCCGTGTGGAGCGACTTTGCTCTCAAGGTGCCCGACGGCATGCCGCTGGAGTCAGCCGCCGCCCTCGGCATCGGGGCCGTCACGATCGGCTATGCTCTGTTCCGCTCTCTGAGAGTTCCTGGGCACCCAGATAAGCCGGCCAGCAGGCCCAGCGTAGTGTTGGTGTACGGCGGTAGCACAGCCTCGGGCACCATGGCCATACAGCTCCTTCGAAAGGCCGGATGTGTCCCCATTGCCGTCTGCTCGCTCAGGAACTTTGCCCTTGTCGAGAGCTATGGTGCCGAAAAGGCATTCGACTACAACGACCCCAAGAGTGCTGAGCAGATTAAGGCCTACACAGGCAACGCCCTGGACTATGCCCTGGACTGCTACTGTGAGGGCTCGAGCACCAAATTCTGCTATGGCGCGATAGGGCGCGCTGGTGGGCGGTACACAACCCTGGAGCCGTACCCAGATCACGTAGCTCAGACGCGCAGGCGGGTCAAGGCCGAGTGGATCTTGGGACCTGCGCTGCTAGGTGAGAAGGTCGGCTGGAAGGAACCTTATGCCATCGAGGCGGACGCCGAGCTGCGCGTCTTCGGGAGGGACTGGTTCCAGTGCGTACAGCGCCTGATGGACCGAGGTGAGCTGAGGCCACATCCAGTGCGGGTTGGGGACGAGGTTGGGTTCGAGGCAGTGCTACATGGGTTAGAGCTGCTCAAAAAGAAGACCGTGTCTGGCGAGAAACTTGTCTATCGGGTCTGCAAGTGATCTTTGGAGATAGCCGTCAATAATAAAATTACACGTCAATCTCGAGACGATGCAGCAAGGTTAAGGAGAAGTAGCTAGCGAACGCCTGCCATGGGTGCCTGGGTCGCGTCGTTCTGCCTGGGCTAGCTGTTCCTTCCTTCGCCTCCCTTCCTTCCGCCTTTTCATTTGGTTCCACCCTTGCATCCCCTCCTTCCTTGCTTCTTCTTTTGCATCCATTACTTCTTCTACTCGACGAAGTTCTTGGAGAGCAGCCACCAGTCGTCGGGAAAACGCATGATCTCGGTAAAGACAGGGCCTTGCCATACCTCGTCATCGTCCACCAGGCCCCCTCTTGCGACTCCTGAATATCCAGTGCCCCCAAGCCCATCAATAAGTGCATACTCAAACAGCAGATTCTTGTGTGTGATTTGGAAGCGCCAGCTCTTCTGCTGCGCAGGAGACACGAGCAAGAGGTCCACGCCCGTGACCTTGTCCTTCAGGCGCGCGGTGGTGATGCCGTCCCCGCCATATATCTTGGTTACCAGAACGTAGTCTTCCGTGTCTTGCCCGCTGGTGGGAGGCTGGATCCGCTGTGTGGCGAATATTTTGTTCCCGTCCTTGGCTAGGATCAAAGATGGCGCCTCGAGGCCTCTCTCCCGGGCCGAGCCAAACTGGAGAAAGGACAACGCATAAGGCCCTGTGTGAAGGCGGACTGCGAGGAGGCTGGCAAGACAAGTCGGCCAGTTGAAGGCCCCCCAGAGACGCTCGTGCCCGCCCATACCGGTCCAGGCCATCCTCCCATGCTTCTCGATGAAACCATCGACCTTGACGACGGCCACTGGCACTGGCTCCACCCAGTAGAAATGCGGCACGGTTGACGAGCTGGCATGAGATGATGCGGACGTCGACGACCACACCTCGTTGTTGGCATACCTAGGTGGTGCTACCGAGTCCATTGTGATTCTCACCTATGCCTCGGGGTTGTTGATGCGAAGCTCCACGTGCGACATGTCGGCTGACACCTGAAATACGTACTCGAAGCCGTCGCCCCACCATCTGCCACGGGTCCCGCGCCCCGGACACGATACAACACTCGACTCCTCGGCATAGTCGACGATCACATAGCGGTCGCCACTGGGCCGAGAGAACTCGGCGTGTACGCGGAGGTTGCCCGTGCCCAGAAAGGAGTAGTTGGGGTCGCGGTACACGCCGAAGATGAAGGCATGTTCACCGTCCTCGGAGACGCCGTCGAACTCCCACTGCTCGCCGGCCGTACCGTTCATCGGGTTCACACTGGGTTCCTCCCAGGACCAGTCTTCTGGAACCTGGCCGCTGGCGGAGGAGAAGAAGACGGGCTGCCGGCCCCTTGCCATATCGTATCTTCCCGAATGGTAGACGCGACAGTCACGGAGATCGTCCCACTCCACGTCGATAGGACTGTCTCCATTCCCGGGTGAGAAGATAACGTGCTGGTGCTCCGCCTCGTCTGCAATTCTAGACCCTCTGGAGAAGGAGAAGACCGAGCAAAAGAGACACAAGAATGAAATGGGCGATGATATCCACATGTTTGCAGGATGGTTTGGTGTGATGCGAGGAGTCTTGCGTGGCACCTTACTATTAGTCTGGGTACTGCGCACTCTTAGACAGATTAGAAGACCCTTGATTTGGCTTTGATGGCTCTTCTTTTTCCAGTACTGACATGCCAAGTTAGAAGACAACCACGAAGACAAAATAATTCAATAATAATTAGCTCAAAAATAAGGTGGAAAAACCTGACTGGGAGCTCATACGACAGTAACATCACCTGGGAGGGGAGAGGGAGGACCCTCTTCCCCTGCTGGGTCGTCATCTTGGTGTCGGACACATGTATCACGAGGTAAGCTCACATCTCTTCGCGATGGCGATGAGTCCTCCGATTCTTGGAACGTTATTTCGTGGTGGAGAACTGTGGACTCATGGGTCAGGGCCGCCGGGATGGGTACCGGAACTCCACTGCCCCGGATCTACAGAAGGAACTGCTGGGAGCCCCACAGCCACGGGAACTAAACGTAAGTACTTTTGCACTATGGCACTACCCGCGGACCCTGGTCATTTCTGTTGGCTTGCTAGAGGCTAGGTTCATGGGTACTATAGTACCTTAGCCATGTCGCTGCCGCCGGAGCACGATCCGGAGTACAGGTACGTACCTATTCGCAGTGCCTGTCCGTCGTACCTGCCTGGCCACCATGATCATACCTACCTTCCCAAGCCAGCTAATCGTAGGCCGCTATGCAGCTCAGCCAGAAACATCTCACCAGTTGCACCTTCTTCCTCTCACCCACACACTCTCTTTCACTCTCGTTTGGCATCTTTTGACATTGACGAGGGAATCCAGCCATCTCTTCCTTTTCCCTTCACCATGTCGCAGTGGTTTTCGTACCAATACAACACGTTCAGAGAGCAGTTCTCGGCTGCGCTGAGCGCGATCGGGCCGCTGAGACTGACCAAGACCCAGCTTCTTGGCCTATTGATACGCAAGACGATGCACGACCTGCGTCTTTACCTCGACGATACCATAGGCCCAAGATATACGTCAGTGATGATGATGACGTTTCTTGCTCTGGCGGTGGGGACAGTGTTCCTTCTCGTTGCCCAACTGGCTGCAAGACTCTTCTCTACCGGGCGCAGGTTGGGCCTGCCCACGCTCCAGATGCACAAGGGCTGGGACTATCCAAGCCTTCTCCAGGAGGGCGCCCAGAGATACCCGAACTCGCCGTACATCATCACATACAGTGGCTATGAGTACGTCGTGTTCCCATCGTCCTCGTTCGACGAGATCAAGCACCTGAATGCCTCTCGGGCGTCTATGGTCGACTGGTTTACCCAGGTATTCTGGCAGGGCTGGACGTTCCTGGGAACAGACAACAGCGCCCGCTATCACACGGTCGGCATCGATCTGGCTCGCGCCCTGCCCTCGCGCGTGTGGATGCGCCAGGACGATGCTCGAGCAGCATTTGACGCCACACTTGGTGCTCTCGGCACTGACAAGAAGTGGACCGAGGTGTCGCTGTGGGGCACAGTCCAGAAGATCGTGGCCCTAATGAACGCCACAGGTCTGCTGGGCCCGGAGATGGGAACCGATCCGCGCTGGCTCAAGGCCACACAACGTCTCCACACGGCCATCATGATCGGCATTGTCGGTTCGCACCTCACGCCTCGTGTGCTGCGGCCCCTGGTGGCGCCTATCGTCTTCCTGCCGGCCAAACTGGTCGACTGGCACATGCGCTCGCTACTCCGGCCCATGGTGCAAAGAGAGCTGGAGCGCTACCAGGAGCGAGGTAGCCAGGAGAAAAAGTCTCCACCAGCCAACGGCAAACGTTCTTCGGGCGGCCTGTCCCATCGTGACGACGCCCACGCCAATAGCCCTTCTGAACAAGGCATTTACGAAAAGTTTCCTCTGACATCGTGGCTGGTAGACCGATATCGATCAGAGAACGACAATACAGTGGAACACCTCCTGCGTGATCACATTGTAATCGCTTTTGAAGCTGCCACGACATCGTCAGGGATGCTGTACTTCCTCCTGGCCGAGCTTGCCACACGCCCAGAGCTGGTACAAGAGCTGCGGGAAGAGCTCTCGCAGAATCTAGACAGTGCTGGTCGTCTCCCGCTGACCTACCTGTCTGAGCTACGCAAAATGGACAGTTTCATGCTCGAGTCGGCTCGGGTCACCGGGAGCAGCCACCGTAAGTTCAAGAGGAAGCACTTTCTTCCTCCTCTTCTTCTTCCTCTTCTTCCTTTTCTACTGAGAAGAATCATGTATTGACTAGACACGTGCTATAGTCGCTTTATTCCGCAGAGTGCAGAAACCCCTTCAGCTATCCATCGGACCCGAGCTGCCCCGAGGCACCCTCATCTGTGTCGATGCCTATCATATAGCCAAATCCCAGATGAAGTATGAAAATGCGGCAGAATTAGATCCCCTTCGATTCTACAAAATACGCCAAGAGCCAGGGCACGAGAGTTTGCACCAGTTTACACTACCAGGCCCGGGCAATACGATCTGGGGCGGTGGCACACAGGCCTGTCCAGGGCGGCCTTTTGCTGGCATTACTATCAAGGTAGTTCTTGCCCATGTCCTCCTCCACTACGACGTCCAGCTTCTTCCAGGTGGTCGTAGCCGGCCAAAGCGCAACTCTATGCCCAACGGGTCTATCTCTCCGGATACAAAGGCCAAGATCATGATTAGGAAGCGTCGACAGTCCTGATTTGAGGTCAAGGTGGATGTGTTGTATAGACCATGCTGGTGGCTGGAACTAGCATGGGCGATGAGCTGTGAAGTGTAGCCACAGAAACAAAGGATCCTGGTGTACTTTTCTGTGCCCTCCCAATATCTCTAGCTCATCCCACAACAATAGTTCTCGTTCTGTAGATTTTCCCTTTTCATTCCAGACGACCTGACGCTATGGGAAAGCTGCCGATTTAAGGCGACGAGCTGACTGAGAGGCCGCCTCCCTTCTTCATGCGGACAAGTCTTGTCCGGGGCCCGGGAAGGGGGGAGGGCATGTGGCACAGCCAACACCACTGCTCCGGTGCATCCCTCGCAGCTCGCCTACACCAAAGATGGGCGTGAATGATAGCCCCACTAATCCTAGCGCTGGATGTATGCTGTAACAGGCGCGTGTGGCCATGCATGTAAGTCAATAGCACGTGGCAATCGGCAAGCCACGCGTATGCACGCAGGAATCATGACAAACGAGATTTGCCAGGGCCCCGGAGTCACAAGCCCTCCTTCATCCCCCCTCCTTTCTTTTCATTGGACACGGCCACCCCCATTCGACGTGAGATGTAGGCCCTGGAGGAATAGAAATAACCTGCGCTGCATCTTCCAAGAGCACCAAGAGCACTCATGTCGTGATGTCTCTGGTCTCGCATCCTGCCTCTTTCCCGCAAGCTCCATCCGCCGTCTAACAAAACCAGCTACGGTCCAGCACCTGGAGCACCTCCAGCACGATGGTCTCGCCAGCGCAGTTGGTCCTGGTGTCCACGCTTACTCAGGGGCCCGGAGCATACTGTCTCAACTTGCGCTCGCTTTCTGCGCTCAATGCAACGCTCGGCGGTCGTCTGCAGGAGGCGAGGCCGCTCGCATACCCATGCTTCCAAGACCCAGGCAGCGCCGCGTGTGCGGCGGTCAAGAACGGCCTCCTGGACGAGGTCGCACGTGCCAGCACCTACAACGGCTTCATGAACATGCAGGGCGAGGCGTGCTCAGCGGATCCTGCCGACCAGTGCCTGTTGGATCCCACCACCCTCGCCGTGCCCGCCAACTCTTCCTGCCGCCAGGGTGTCGTCTCTCCCTACTACGTCGAGATCCAGGATGCAGCCGATGTGCAGGCGGTCTTTGCATATGCGCAGCAGCCCGGCGCGGCGACTCTGAGCATAAAGAACACAGGCGTCGACCACAGCATGCGGAGCAGCCGAAAGGGCACCCTGGCCATCTGGACACACGCCCTGCAGGACAAGCTCTTCCACTCGTCCTTCACCCCCGACGGCTGTCGGGCCAGCAGCGGGAACAGCACCGCAGCCATCACGCTGGGCACCGGCGTCAGCATCTCGGACGCCCTCACATTTGCCTACCAGAACGACCACATCATCGTGACCGGAAACGACGCCCGTCCTGCCATCGGCGGCGGCTGGGCCCTGAACGGCGGCCACGGCGTGCTGGCCTCGGTCCACGGCCTAGGCGCCGACAACCTGCTGCAGGTCACCATTGTGACACCAGACGGCCAGCTGCGCACTGTCAACCGCTGCAGTGATCCTGATCTGTTCTGGGCCCTGCGCGGTGCTGGTGGAGGTGCCTTCGGAGTGGTGCTCAATGTGACTGTTCATGCATTCCCCGACAGCCCCGTCACCATGGCGACCTTTGAGCTCCCCGGCACGGCTGAGACTATGAGGGGCTACACTGACCTCCTGGCCGAAAATCTGCCCAAATGGGCGCTCCAGGGCTGGGGTGGCGCATCGAACTCGAACCTGTCCGTGCTCTCCAACACGCTCGTCTCTAACACGACCGAGGCGGCGGAGCAGCTGGCTGCTGCTGTCAACTACGTGCAGGCCCAGGAGGGCGGGAGTGTGACCTTTTACGTCTTCCCGTCCTACTTCGACTACTTTGTCCAGATCATCAACGGCACGCTTGCCGAGCCCGAACCCGTGAGCACCACCGTGCTCTATAGCAGCCGGATCGTCCCCGTGTCGGTCGTGCAGAACAACACCACGCGCGTAGCCGTCGTCGATGCGGTGCTCGAGCTGGGCAAGACGAGCCTGACGTATGGCATCCTGGCCAACATGCCGCTGCGCTACGGGAGCGTCACCCCGGATCCTGGCACCTCACTCAACCCGGCGTGGTACCAGGGCGCCGTGTACCTGGTCGTTTATGCCGAGTGGGTGTCGACCACGACACTTTCGGAGCGAAAAGAGATTGTCAGTGTGTTTCGCAACGCCACGGCGCTCATGAACTCGGTGGCCCCGGACGGCGCTACCTATGCCAACGAGGCCGACCTCTGGATGGAGGGCTGGGCAGAGGCCTTTTGGGGCGACAACTATGCCAAGCTTCTGGAGGTTAAAGCCTCGGTCGACCCTGAGGGCCTGCTGAATTGCTGGCACTGCGTTGGTTGGAATGATTCCATGGCTGACCTGTGCATTTCGGGCTTGGTTAGCTGAAGAGGGAAAATGGGATAACGTGCAGCACCAGTCTTTATTATCATATAACTTAGACCATAATAGTGCAAATAGAGTATTTAATAAGCCTACTTGTGATATATCGATTATTCTATAATGTGCATTGCAAGCTACTCAGGTGGGAATGGATTGGAAAGTTTAGTCGCATTTTCCCCACTCTGCTCGATATATTCTTGTACAACTTCTTCTTCTTCTTTTCTCTTTTCAGTGTAATTATACAACTACAAACTTTGCGCAAAGAGTCAAGAAACCAGCCATCTGTTCTTTGTTATATTAAGTACTCAATTGTAACTGCAGGGTGTCATGCACATGCACTCTGTGATCTAATCCTGCACAATTGCTGTGGTTGTTGTCGTCAGGTTCAGATTTTACCTGAATTACCATCAGGCAGGTAGTATAGTTTCAGGAAGTCCGACCAAATAGCATTTAATAACATCTGAAAACAAGTTGTGAAAGGGTGTGTCTCTTGGAGAGACCAGTTTATACTTTGTTGTTATTTTTATTATTTTAGAATTCTCTCCATATGGTATTGCATTTTTGTTAATCAGCCAGTTTATCATCATCTCATCTCTCATGCATTGTTTATAAGAAATTGGGGAATAAACGAGGCTTGTGTATGACTAGTGTGTTCACATACTGTACTGTATGGGAAGTGTCGTGTCAGAGTTGTACAACTGCAGTGTATGTATTGATTGTTTTATGTTACACTTCGAGTCATCAACATAGAATATGAATCAAGATATGTCTTGTCATGACCTGTTCAAATATGCATGTCAGAAAATAGGTCATAAGCAACAAGGACTGACTACCTGGAGGTATCAGGACCAGCATCCATCATTCCAGATTGCATGATCATTGGATGGCATGCATCCCAGCCTAGCCTGCTGAATATGTATAATTTCACAATTATTATTATAGTGAATACTTGTACTGTAATTCCTCGGCTGTCAATCAGTTTCGCGCACCCACTACGGAGGAACGGGGGTTAGTGGGCGGGAAGGAATCTGACTCAGGCCTAAGCCTACGGGTTATGGATGTTGATTTCATGTTCCATGCTGGGTTGCTTGCTGCTTGCTTGCTGCATGCAGCCAAGATCGGGCCAACCACACACGCACCATCTCTGCCCAGCTTTTGCGAGCCCTACAAGGAGCAAATCCCGCCCCTCCTCCAACGCCCCGTCGCAGGGCTGCACTGCAGCAGGTTACGGCATGTGTCACTTGCTCACTTGGCCGGGCGAGAGCGCCTGCAGCTCTGGACCGGGTTGGTCCTCGTTCATGCCACCCACCCGACCTTTCTTTTCTCCTTGTCACTTCTATTTCCTGTTGCCACTGCGACACAAGACGGGCCGGCCCCAACAGACATGAAGCGGCTACGAGCACCTGTTCTGCTGACTGACAATCGTCTTGTCATTCTCGTCCCCACCAGTTCCCGTGTCTTTCAAAGTACAGTCCCCGAAAAGTGACACTCTTGTGTCCCTTTCGTCTAGACCCTGCAACGGGGAGAAGTGGTTACTCGCCATGTGTCACCCTGCCAGTCCAGACGTCTCCACCCATCACAC
Source organism: Cryphonectria nitschkei (assembly GCA_006503525.1). Classification (NCBI taxonomy): domain Eukaryota; kingdom Fungi; phylum Ascomycota; class Sordariomycetes; order Diaporthales; family Cryphonectriaceae; genus Cryphonectria; species Cryphonectria nitschkei. The sequence continues at coordinate 193,966 of LAZJ01000031.1, forward strand.
TCTACAGGCTCTCGGCCTCGGCCTTTTTGCGTCTCCTGCTCTGCCTATCTTTCTCGACTGTCGATTTGGGGGCCGCAAACATCTCCAACAGCGACGTGCTAGCGGGAGCTTCCACCGCCCATGATTCGCTCCAAATACGCCCACGCAAAAGGGCCTGTCACCTTTGACAGAACCCTGGGGGTTTTTTTCCACCGTCCCACAGATTTAGATTGAGCCGGACCAGGCCAGAGGGATGGAGTCGCACGTCTGTTCCTCTCGTCTAGTCGGATGAGGACATACATGTCTTGGGAGAGTTTTGTTGAATGTTGATCAGGCGGGGTCGATGCCGTCTTCGAGGGCTCGACTGGGCCCCGCCTGCATGTGGCCTTCTTGTGTTTATATACTATGACCCTTCCTCCCGCCTCCAAGTTCATCTTAGCCTTGCCACGCCTTGCACACCTGAGCATTTCAGCAATCTCACCCAGAACCCACTCAAGTCAAACCCTCATTGGATTCGAGGAATAACTACCCGCCCCCCTGCGCCTCCCGATTTCGACGGCACAGTCATCATCCTGACCAACCAAGAACAAAGCAAACAAACATGGCGCAGATTCCCACCAAGAAGCTCAACAACGGAGCTGAGATTCCTGTGGTGCGTACAGAATTGTCATTGTTGTTGTCATGATTGCTGTTGCAAAACTTATCGTCCTGCCTTGCGGGAGTTCCTGCAGACAACTTGGCTGACTGGCCTCCAACATAGCTGGGCTTCGGCATAGGCACGGCCTGGTACAAGCCCGACCGGTTCTCCGCGTTCAACCCAGACGTGGTGAGCATCGTCAAGGAGGCCATCAAGGCGGGCTACAGACACATAGACACCGCAGAGGGCTATGGCACCGAGCCTGAACTTCGGGAAGCCATCCGGGAGTCTGGCATTCCCCGTCAGGATTTGTTCATCACCACCAAGGTCGTCAACTCACTCGCGGAGGGCAAGGTCGAGGACCTCACTGCCGCCTTTGACAAGGCCCTCGAACGACTAGGAACGGACTATGTCGACCTGTAAGACGATTTATTTTCCCTTTGTTGTATAGACTTCTCGAGGAAGTAGAAACATTGAACCCTTGCCTGGAACAGCTGCTCACCCACCCTCACAGATACATTCTCCACAGCCCCTACATCAAGGACAACAAGTATGTCGAGGCCGACGTGGCCGCAGCCTGGAAGATCCTAGAGTCCCTCCAGCGCGCCGGCAAGGCCAAGTCCATCGGCGTGTCCAACTTCCGCCGCCACCACATCGAGAACCTCCTCAAGACGGCCGAGATCCGCCCCGTCGCCAACCAGATCCAGTTCAACCCGTACATACAGGGCGCCCCCGCCTACGCCGCCTGGCTGCAGGACTCCCAGGGCATCGCCCTCCAGACCTACATGGGGCTGGCGCCCCTGACCTGGCTCAAGGGCAACCACCTCGACGCCAAGCTGGCCGAGCTCGCCGCCAAGTACGGCGTCAGCGAGGCCTCCGTGCTGATCCGCTGGCAGCTCGACCTGGGGGCTGTTGTGCTCAACACCACCAAGAAGCCTGAGCGGCTGCGCGAGTACTTCTCGGCGCTGGACCTGCAGCTGAGCGCCGAGGACAGGGAGGAGATTACGCGGATCGGACAGTCGCACCATATTAGGATCCCTGTGGGTGCGCTGTACGATGGTGATGAGGTGGGGCCTTATGAGTAGGAAGGAAAAGGAAGGGGGGCTGCAGGTAGTAACTGGCGAATTGGTGCACTCTTTTATCTCTCTGGCACGCACGCACCCACTCAGACCATGTTTTCTGTATGGTGAAGAAGAAAAGAAGAAAAGAAAAGAACCAATGGTTAACAGAATTCGTCTTTGAGGAGGGAATTTCCAGGGTAGATCGATTTTCTCTGCACCGGCTAATGTAAGATCGTTTGAGGATATAGGTAGTCCTGCTCCCCGGACAGGATTATTTGAGTTCGAGTTTATACACATCCATCTGAAGGCATTGTCTCGTGTGGCTCAACACAGCACACAGTTTGTCGTTTAGGGGGTCATCTTTTTGAGGCAGTATGATGCCCTATGCCGTTTTCTCTTGTCGTCGTAGCCCTCGGCTTGCCCACTTGTTTCTTCGTACAGTTCGAAGATTCCCACCGCTTGCTACCTTCAGAGTTTCCCCTCTCGGCGTCGTCTATGCGTCTTTGCGTGCATGCTGCTTTCGTCTTGTGTACTGAAGGTCACATTAGTCGTTTTAAGACTTCATCTTTTTCAGGGTCGCTTGTACACTCTCGAGCCATGTTTCCGGCTCGACCTGCGCCTTCTTCTGTGCCTCCTCCTTCTTCTGTGCCTCCTCCTTCTTCTGTGCCTCCTTCTGCTTTTGCGCTTCCTTTTGCTTCTGAGCTTCCTTCTGCTTCTGAGCTTCCTTCTGCTTCTGAGCTTCCTTCTGCTTCTGGGCTTCCTTCTGCTTCTGGGCTTCTTTTAACTTCTGTGCCTCCTTCAGCTTTTGGGCTTCCTTCAGCTTCTCGGCTTCCTTCAGCTTTTGGGCTTCCTTCAGCTTCTCGGCCTCCTTCAGCTTTTGGGCC